>CM023452.1:7369906-7569906 GCA_013339765.2 Haemaphysalis longicornis | reverse complement strand
TGTACTCATGCATGTATTGCGCAACGAGCGCCAACTTCTGTAAGATCCTGAGAAGCTTACAGTTACTGATAAAAGACAAACAAGCGATCTCTTAGGGGACGTGGAGAAGTATCAGTTGCGTCCGGGTACGTATGATTGGAAGCGGGGCTGATACCAGAGATGGTTGTCCATGGGAACAGCGTGCATAAAGTATCTCTGCCTGAGAGCGAGTGCCCTTTTAAGAGCGAAGCAGTTGGCAATCCATATTCATTCTGCCGTGCGAAAAATCTCAAACACATGGGCTTCAATTGGTTTGTCAATGGGGAATTGAAAACCTTCGTTAAATCGAGTAACTCATTGCATTTAAGTTCGTCAGCCCCAGGTTTAACCGTACTGTGACATGTGCATCGTACACGTTTCGTTATACCAGCTTCAACTTGTGCGAAACTATGTGCCATAACATTGGCCATGCGGCTAGCTCCAGTTCGTGCATGAACTGTGGTAAGCTCTAGTTGCAAACCAGATTGCAGGAACGAAGAATGTGGTGTTTGGTATGTTTATTGCTCTTCATGGTATATTGAAACATTGTACCTAATTTCAGAACTCTCAGCTGGATCGTACAGCAGCGAAGAATAGGCCGGTGCACAGGGCCTGAGACGGGGGGTGGCCACAGGAAGTGCGAGAAGTAAATCGTGACGGTGACCAGCAAAAGTAAATAAAACAGCCACCGAAGTAGTGACGTAATCAAAGCGGTTGCAGAACAGGAGAAACTAAAGCGATTACGGTTGATTTTCTCGCATCTTTGAAACATTTATTTATTTATTTATTTATTTATTTTTTTCTCATTTATTTATTTATTTATTTATTTTTTTGTACCCTCAAGGCCGAGAGGCATTTCAGAGGGGAGTGGGTCACAAGGTTACACACAAACACTAGAAAGCAGCAACAAAAGTACTAGTAACCAGGTAAGTACAAACATAGACGGGCCCTAATCATACAATGTTAGCTAGGGCTGCACGAAACTGATGGTTGTCTTCAATTGCGGCGGTCAGTCCGGGAAGGCGGTTCCAATCTTGTGACGAGTCCGAGGAATAAATGACTGAAAGAAGGCGTTGGTGTTAATGATATTGTTCCTACTTTGTGTCAGTGGTCAATACGAGAAGAAATATATGAAGGACGAGTAATTAACTCACTGCATAGGCGCGAATTATGGTAGTAAATTTTGTGAAAGAGACAGAGGCGAAAGTGTTTGCGGTTGAACTTAGAGTGGGTAATTGAAGCAAGTTTTTCATGGACGTGACACTTGCCGCACGGGTGAAATTGCCGAGAATGAAACGTGCTGCGTTGTTCTCCACGAGCTGGGTACAAGCGTCCCCGTACCGTAGCCTGTCTCGACGGTGGACCAAACGCTTGGAGCTTGACAACAAGCAGCCATTGGAGGCCATGTGGTAGGTCCCTCGAACCCCTTCGGGCGGGGTCTGGGACCTCTGGGCACCCACCAGTTCAAAGGGTACAAGCGCCCCCTGTCTCGGCGGGGGATGAAGGGCTTGGACACGCACTACCACTGCGGCAGACGTGGTAGGTTCCTCTGGAGCCGCTGGTCACCCACCAGAATAAAAATGGGGACAGGCGCCCCCCGTACGGGGGATCCAGTGTACTGGAAACCGTTCCACCCACGTCGGTTTGTACCATGGGGTACGAGAATGTGGGAGGTACTTCGGTACCGCTGGGCACGAACCAGTGAAAAATTGGTACAGGCACCCCCTGCACAGGGGATCTCGTGCTTGGGAAGTTACCCGACTTTGTCGGGAAATGCCCCGGTGGAAGGGGTCGTAACTTTTGTACCGCAGCGATGGCTCAGAGGTACAGCACTCGCCTCGTATGCGGGAGGTACTGGGTTCGAATCCTGGTACCGCCGGACACCCACCGGTTTCTTTAATGGGTACAGCCTTGAAAGGGGAATTCACGTCTGGAAAGCTGCCTTTACCCTATCGAGGGGCCCCTGAACCTTGCCCATCTTGCGGGGCCCCCGGCCATCATGCCGCGTTGCGCCATTGCCGGGGGTGAAAGAGTCTGGCGGCATGTCCTGCCACAGGCGGTTGCGAGTTGAGCGTCCACCGTGGCTGTGGAAGGCACCATGTGAATTCGTGTTCCTTGGTGGCGCCGGGCACCTACCGGTAAAATAGGTACAAGCGACTCCCGGCCTGGCGCTCGGCCCTTGTGTGGGACTACAACGCTGGGAAGTTCACCCGGCTTGCACGGGAAATCGCCCCTATGGGATGGGGCGGCTGCAAAAACGCAGGAACTTTTGTTTTCAGGCGAGGGTTTGTGATGGACAATTGTCAAATGGGTGATCATGCTGGGCGCACTTTGCGCAGGTCAGTCGGCCCACGGCAGGAGTTGATTCCATGCCAGAACCGCTGCCACCTAAAGCAGCGCGCGGGTTTGGAATGTAGGGTCGGACATTACATTGTACAAAATCTGTATTTACGCACTCTCGACCTGTGTGACCGGTGCAAACTAAGGATAATGTGCTTGGTCAAGAATACTTTGTCATGCCTCCTTATATTTATGCGCCTCAGAGCTGTCACGCTCTCATTTTTCAGGCCGTCCAGCCGGTGAGCATCTGTCTCATTCATGGGGTGTAGTTCGGAAATGACACCTTGAGAACTGTTGAGGCTCCGGTGGGGTGTAACCCTGATTTCAAGATTGGCTTTGCGAGTTTGAACAAGGAGGATCGTGGCTTGCTGTTGGTTGTGTACTTCAACCAGGATTTCTCCAGTTGTTTTTGTTTTTTGTTTTTTTCTTATATTAATCGTCAATGATGCTATCCAGAAATTTTGATATCAGGAAAAGAGACTGGGATGAAGAGGCTTTACGTCTTCAGTGGATTCAAACACCAAAAAACGGGGGTAGTTAACGGGCTTTGGAGAACTGAGGGCTGGGAGTTACGGAAATGAACTTTCGGTGCGGCCCCTTTTCATGGTCCGACATGTATGAGGGAGGGCGGTTACGATTTACCATATCATATGTAAAAGAAGCAGGGGTAGGGTGGTACTTTCTTCGTCAGCCTTACCCTAATAGCTGAAGAGGTACCGGAGCGTCCTGCCTGGTTAACAAACAAGCAGGCAGCCCATCCACCGGAGGGTGACCTGGGCTCTGACGGCCACCGGTAGTGGTTTCTCCCCTTCACATTAAAACTCCTAGCCACGCTATATTACAACATGAGTAAGGGGGCTCGGGGTCCGCGGTGTCGCCAATACCGTCACTAAGAATACTGAAGGTGCCCCGTGTGGGGCCGGAAAAATATGACATTCGGCTGGGGATATTCTACAGGAACAGCATGCTGAACTACTTTCAAAATGCTTAAAGTCTTTAAAGTTAATTTCGGCTGGAAAAAACACCAATGGAACTGTGGTTTACAAAATGGGAGCTTCTGAAAACCGTAAAAATTACAGACCAATCAGCCTACTCCTAGTTTTATGCAAGTTCATTACAGAGCTATAGATAAAATTATAAGTTAAAGCCTGCATGCATCCCAGCAGAACAGAGAGGAGGCAGGGTTTACGAAATATTACTCAACATTGCATCATCCTATCCGTGATGTCAATCAGTTATTTCATAAAACAGCAAAGCACGCTAAACCACTTTACATTGTATCTATATTTATTGACTATAAAAAGCTTTTCATTCAGTACGCGACACAGATGTGTGGGAGCATTAAAAAAGCAGGGACGAGAGAAAAGACCTACTTAAAACGTCCAGTCGACGTGTATAAAATATGTATCGATAGAATATTTCTTCATAAACAAAGCGAAAACTTCGATCCGGAAAGGAGTGCGACTGGAAGTACAATCTCAACAAACTGTCCAGAGCATGTCTGTAGGGTATATTTGGAAATCTTTATTGGGAGGACGCAGGGTTACGTATGAACGCGTAATCTTTTACCATTGCAGGTTTGCAGACGAACAGGCGCACTCAGTGGATCTGCAGAGTAACTGCATAGAACGAAGAATAAAGAATTATAACCAAATTGGAAGTCGTGGGGCTAAAAAAGTACCAAAAAATGTTAACTAATGGTATGTATATAAATATAAGTTCGCTATGTAACAAATAATGTCAGGAGCAGCACTTTGGGACAGGAAAGAAGAATCCTGGATAAGGAACAAACTCGAGTCGAAGATATCGTAGTTCATATTTAGAAACACAAAATAAAGCTTGTATTGCTGCGTGGTGGCACTAACTGACAAGAGTTAAAGCACGAAGAGACAAAATTATACCGTGACACAATACAAGTATAGTGCGAAGGCCATTATGTATATACGGAGGAAGAAAGTTGAAAAATTCGAAGGCAAATAATGAACTCGGGGACCGAGGCCAGGAGCTGGTGGATGTCAATAAGAGAGGCAGCTGTTCTGTGGTGAACCTAAATATGCTCTTCTTGTTTCAATGACGATGAGTTAGAGGCTGCTACCTCACTTCCAACGTTTTTTCCAAGAGCGCGGAAAGCGGCTCCCGTCTCTCTTAGTCCGGCGCACTCTGTTCTATCGGGCGCCTGTTCTTCAAGCGCTTCAAACTATGACAAAAAACGAGCTTTATTTCGCCTTGGAAAAAGTTTTCCTGACAATGCATTTGCCTTTTGCAGAGAAACCGATAATTGGCAGAACAGTGTTCCTTGGGTCATAATGTGCTAGCTTTTCCACATTACCTGTTCCGCCGTGAATCCTGCTTGCAGAACTAACGCCGGGCACCCATCCGTCTAACTGCAATGATGGTTTAACTCAAAACATTTCTAGTGAGGTTGTGCTCCCTTGTTATGTTGGTTTGGACTTCGACTCAGATGCATTTTGGACTTTTAATCGCCTTGACCCTTTGCCATTGGATTTCGCACGAAGAAAGCTTCGCGTTCAACCATGGCCGTCGTTAGAAGAAGGTATGCAGGATTGTTTTGTCTGGTTTTGTAAGGATATGCAGAGCTGTCCAAATTCACACTGCTTTCACCGTGTCGAAACGCCGTAGTCAGATACACATTGGCTCCATAATGCGAGGGAACCAGTTTCTACGCCGACTGAGGGAAACGTTTTTCCTCTCCTTGCAGACACGATTATCATCATCGTCTGAGGAAGTTGGCCTCCCAGCAAACCACGTTACGTCGTGCAGATATCCCGGAGACGTCAGCAATCGACATTGCAGATGTCCAGGAGACGTACCGTTGGGGTCGAAGTTACATATATTCAACGTTGCTACAACTGCAAAAAAACTTGTCCAAATCACACGAAGGATAACGTACAATAGACGTCTCATGGTACTTTTATATGCTGTTTACGGGACGTTACCTTAGTGGTACGTCTTATGGATATTGTAGTGGTACGCATGCAAGACGTATATAGGTGTGTGTTTCACGTTGGTTTTCTGTCTTTGGCACAAGCATTAGTTTGTTATATTCATGACTTGTGTACGTTAGTATGATATTGTTGAGATGAACCTGTATGCCTGAAATTTACATTCTTTATACATTATTTGGAAGTTTGGCCAGCCCCCTTTCCAAGGTTGCCTACGTGTTGTGGGCATTTATACTTCAAATACATGTCTTACTAGCTATTCAGCACTGTTTGCTGTTACTTGTCACCTGGTTTCTAGATTAAAGTGTTTCCACTTTTGAAGTGCTGCATACTGCATGAAGTCTCATATGTGAAGTGCCAATCTGACCACACACTCTCGCAGAAGCACACGAAGCACAGCTCTAAACAAGAAATGTCGCATCGAAAACAAGAGGCAGTAAGTAACAGCAAACCAGTCCTGATCAGCACCAGCGCCCTGGACACTAAGGCAACCACAGTAGCGTTATCGAATTGTACCATACAGCATGGCTGTACAGGCCTTCTGCAATAAACTATCACAGAAACAATTCAAAAATTAAACAAATAAAATGAGTCTCCCATCCTATCTGTAAGTACCTGCAGCTGGTAGTAAGAAAGCTTTCAAAGTACACATAAATCACAGAAGAGTTCAGGTAAAACAGTTTATATTGACTTCCAAATTATTTAATATGCTTTCGCAACACAACCACTTTAATTTTCATTCCTATCTGCCCTGGCACACAGGGTACACATTGTACAATTACAAGAATAGTACAAATATTCATGACTATAAATAAGTCACACACAGCAGAAAGGTTGACAAAAAATAGGAAGAAAAGCAAACATGTAAACCCAGGGTACAAGCACAAGATAGTTATGCAACATGAAATATCGCACATTAAAAATAATTGGGTGAAAAACACGCAAGAAAAGTGTGAAAACAAAGGTTTGATTGAATGGTGGGTATAAAAAACGCAGTAAATTTGCGAAACTAAATAGTTTCAAATGTAGTGAAAAGGTTTCTGGAACAATAAACCAAAAGCACCTAGAAAAACACAGTAGTGGTGTTAAGTGGGTGGTTTAGAGTGCCATACAAATATGAAGGTACTTAAACAAACCAACATCTAGAGAAATGGTTATTATCTATAGAAAAGGTGTGTATAAAGAAATGACTGTACGGCGGTTATCAATATCAGTAAAAATTTACGTGATCAATGATTCATAATTAGTGAAATGGCAGCACAAGAATAAAACAACAAAAAAACTTTAGAAACAATTTATTGATTGGTGGGGGAAAACAAAAAGTTACACAATTTTAAAATTTCACACAAAGTGATATCATTTGGGAACAAAGGAAAAAATGGGGAGCCCGGAAATGAGTGAATATTATTTACAAGAAGACACATTTACATTACTACGTGATTCACAAAAAGTTATACGCTCAACAGAACATCAACACAAAATAAAAATGCATGGAAGCAAGGAAATGATCAATGGTGGTTCAATGGTGGCATGCTTCAATCAATCAGTTATGGTGGGGATTCTTAAACAGTTACATTCTCGCTGTGGGTGCCAGAACTGACGAAATAGTGGCAGACCGGATTGGTTGGAAAGTGAGTAAAAATTTCGTTGTCCAAAGGCTGAAGAATTCGATACCGCTTCTAGCAATTAAAAAACTAAGAAGCAGCAGGTTGTCGACAAAGGCTGATATTTGCGCAGGATGTGACTGACAATCAAATCTGAGCCCTATACACTGTCTGGTGAAAGAATTTAAATGTCTGTAACTACACGAAGACATCTAGTTACACACAATGCAGGATGCCACTCGCAGGTGGAAAAAAGCGTGTTCCCTGTTTCCCAAACCAGGAGAAGTCCTGCGCCAAGTTGACCGTCAACAGTAGCTTGAGGCAGGCGCGTTGTCTTGAGACTGTTGCAGTAGCACCTCCCTTGCAAGCCAGTGCATCAATCTAGGCTGCTTACATGGAAAATCTGCGTTGTTAATACAGCTTTTTCAGACTGGTATAATGAAGATATGGGCGCCTATCCATTGTCCCTAAAGAAGACTAGTGTTCGCACCTGTCATCCTACCAGTACTCGCCTATGGTGCTGAACGTCCAGGTTAAATTAAAAGGGATCGAACTTAAATTAAGGACGACTTAGCTGGCAATAAACGCTAGAAGATGGGTGTAACATTAAGGGACAGGAAGAGAGCGGAGTGGATATAATTTAATGTCAGCATTGGCAACTACTAAGGCAACCTTAACAATAATTATGACAGCTAATCTGAGGTACCACTATATTCGTAATTCGGACTCTGAGGACATTTTAGCCCAGCTACAGGTCCTACCTTTACTTGAAAAATATATTCCTGTCTCTATCCTAACTGCTTGGTGGATAGAGGTGACAATATATACACGGATGAAGCCATGTCCACAAAATGTGGCAAAAGGAAACATGCACAAACCCGGATAGCGTCACTGCCATGGACGTATACTTCCTGCAGCAGATGGCGAGGTGGGCTAGTTGGTATATATGCATAAATAAACCTTCAAAAACCACATCACTGAAAAACTCGTCATGTAGTCCTGTTCACTTGTCCTGCTAGGCATACATTTTATTTGAAGTATACGTTGTACAGCAGGAAGCATCTAAGTAGTGCAAGAAAGTTTTACAGCACAATCACATTCACACATATTCTAAGTTGCACCAGTCAGCAACCTGCAACGTGTAAGTTATTAGCAAACGACAGGCCAGCCACCGGAATCGTACTCTGCATTAAACCTGCGAAATCCCAAATGTTGTGTTACTCTGATTAACAAGGTGTGGTACACACTAAATTAATTAAGCTGAAAATTCCTTAGGTGACAGAAATTTAAACAGCCATTTGGAATATTTTACTAGGTCCTGAAGGTTAATTACGTTGGCGATGCTACAGTAGGAGTACGAAACGCAACCACCGCTGCTCATACTACTGTAGTAGTTACGACATGCGTGTAGTTCTGACTTACTAAATAAATTCGGGTTGCATACACGTTGTTCATTCTAACATTTCACGACCAAAATGAGCGTTCGAAAAGATTGAATACTCAATCGAAACGCGAAAAAGAATCCAGATGGCATTTGAATCTAATACTGGTACTCTGGTAGTTCACCCTATTTATTATTTTATTTAGGGCTACACGCACGGCAATCATTCAATTTATTGTGCACGTTTTTTTTTACCTGAAAACTATTACGACGAAAATAAACGGCATCTGCAAGAAAGAAACGAAACAAAACCCATATCACGCTAAAAATACCACGATGTGGCGTGTAATGCATACACGCTTACCTTCGCACAGGCACTTATATTCGCACTCTCTAGCTTCTCTAATTTCATTTCTTATCATTTGCCTAGCAAAACAGGACAGAACAAATTCTTCACCAACACAGGGCTAGAAATTGCGCGAGAATGGATTCTGTTTACAAACGCAGCAGCCAGGTACAATGGTCTACCGACAAATTTCCGCAGCGCACAAAGCGAGTCACTCACATCGTTAGGGCTAACCGCTTACGTCTACCGAAGTTCGAGAGCAACTCTGCTACGGTAAATACATTATGACAAGAAAACAAGGTTCACTAGTACTCACCTTAACTCCACTACTTGGCAGTATTTATTAGTCGGGTAGATAAATCCATGGTAGTGACAATCACCGAAATAAGGAACGTTTAAGGCGTGCACGCCCGTGCCGTCGCCGTTCTGTAGCACGCGTATCGATACGGAGTCCAGTTATAACAACTGTCGGACGATCGGACTTGCCGCGCTGCGGACTTCGTGTCTCGGGTTCGTCCGAGGGAAAAATTACTTACTCAAGGTACCACCTTGATAAAAACGCATGCAAAATAGCTTCCATGTTATTTGTTAAATACAGATATTAGTTGCCAATATTATACACGAGCTTGAGCTTGGGTATTTTTTAAAAGAAAACAATAATTGTACCGACAATCTAAATTACGGCATTTAAGGCAATTTCAGGGTTGCGGTTGAAATACAGCTGCCGTGGGGTTTTGGGCGCAGTAATTTACGGTTTGTTCTGAGGCCGCAACCACTTGCCAGCGTGTAGTTTCCGCGCTTTCGCGCGTCCCGACATCGCCCCGCGTTGACGGCGTCGGCAAAATGCACGGCGACTTGAGGCTGACGGCGGGAAGGAGGAGGAGGAAGAGAAAACTTTATTGAACAGGTAGATCGAGCTTCGAAGAGGGAGGGGTCCTCAGTCCAGGGCTCCGTTGGTGCGGCCTGCCGTCTTCGCCCTTTCAAGCAGAGCCAAAGCTGCTTATTACGTCCGAGCTGGGCAAGTTCACTCTCCCCACTGCTACTATGTAGCTACGCCGACGTCTATGCTGCTCGCCAGATATCAGCGTCGCCGCAAGCGCCATAGAAAGCATCCGAAAGCACGGCGACAAATCGTCTGGATTCTATGTCCATCTCCTGGTTGGGGGTTATTATATGTTCGCAGAAACAATCATTTTTAAACGTGCGGTAATTTGGTGCCTTGAGGCAAAGTACAAGCTATTTCTGTTCGAAAGTGCGCATTCCTCCGTGGCTAGCTTGGCATTCATCGGGGAGATCGGGGGTTTGGGAGAGCTTTTTGTGAGGTAAATACGGGAGCTCTGCGCTACAATCGTTGTAGTGTTAGCATGATGGGCTTGTCTGCAAGATCGGTGCGTAACAAACAAAGTTTATCGACGCCAGAAATCTAGCCGGTGCATTCAATTTCATTCGCGGCTACCGTAGCTTGCATAGGGGGAACGATGAAGCGCGACAGCTTTTCTTGGCTTAAATAAGGGAGCTTTGGTTACATCACTTGCAGTATTAGCATAATTGACCGCGCCTCCGCCTCGTGGTGGAGTAGATTGTAGCTTGCGTGCTGGTGTTGTGTTTTGAAAGTTTATGGTTCGAATCTTCGCGAAACCTCACGGATTTTTTTAGTTGTTTTTTTTTTTGCAAAGAGGGTGTCATCGACTTTTTTTTGAAGGCAAAAAAGGCAGAGTACCTTGCCGTTTAACCTACAAGTGACCTTTGACGGTAACCTCAGTATAAAGGCATCCCCGAAATTTGCTTTGCTCACACTTTGAATTCATGAAGCTGCAGTCGGTACGTAACATAAAGGTTAAATGAAGTAGCAAGTAAAGTTGTGCCAATTGCGTCGTCGTCATTCATACGAGCTTATTTTGTTCAGATTTGACGGCAATGACCCCCCATCTCTCCACCCGCCCACCAAAAAAAGCTTACAAGGCTCGTTGGCAACGTCGCTTGTAAACGAATTCTGCATTAAGTCCCTGTGTCTTTCCGTGAGGTGCGGTATTTGGCTAATGTTTTGAAGGTCAAAGGTTCGAAGCAATAGTGGTGGATTACAATACTTGCACAAAACCCCTCGGTACAAAACCCTTACAAAACACATACAAAACCTCTCGGTAACTTCAATACAGTACGCCTGCGGAGAGATTGAAAATAAATTATAGCAGATATAGCTAAAATAAATGTAACTGCGATAGAGGCGTTCGAAGTAAAAAACGGACGTACCAGCAACATCTGAACAACGTCAGCAAAATATGTTTAAATAATGTACCAAATGAAGCAGCAACATCCAGATTTCGTCTTTAGCAAAGTTGAAGGAACTTCCGACATTAAGATACCAGCAACGTTAACTCAACATTCAGAACTTTTCAATAAAATATTGCACGTTGTACGGGTGTCTAATAGAGATACTGCTGGGACGTAGACGTTCGAATTTTTTTCGGACGTCTTAGAGATGGTAGTGGTTTGCTGGTTTCGGCCATGACTTTTCGCTGCTACGGGAGACATCACTGATATAGAGCAAGCTGCGTTTTAAAAATAGGCGGCCATGTGTGCGAACGCGGCAGAGCGAGACCACCGATGGCTTTTTGGCACTAAAAGCCAATCGTAAGAGCGGTGCCCGCCGGAGTCCGTCGGCCGGGACCTGCCAACTGGAAAAGTTGCAAAGGAGCAGTTTACACCCCAGGTAAACAAATCTTTCATGAAAGCAAATCTGGGGCGGATGATAGGGAAGCAGGATGAATTGGGCAGCCCATGGTTTCCCCGCATCATGAAACGCCAGTGTGAGGAATTGGTGTTTGTGAATGCCCCCAGAAGGTCGTGCGCCTAGCGTGCGCTGTTGAGCAGCAAAAACGAAATCTCCTTGCCTGTTCTTTACTGATGTGCGATGAGAGTGAGCTAGCTTTGTTGCAGGGCGAGTTCGCGCCGTACCGCAACATCTTCGATTACGTTTGAGATCCTTAGAAGACCGGTCGTTGAAGAACTAGTGAAACATAGAAATTAGGCGTTGAGAAGTCGATGATGCAGAGTGCTGCAAATTCGCGTATTTACAGTAGGTATGCGGCCTGCTTGAGAAATATTTGCTGTCTCGATGACAATGTAATTATGGTGCAGCGCATGTCTGTTTCAAAAAATACCTCTGTTTTTGTTTAGTTATTACCCAAAACGGTGCACAATGCGGGGTGTGTGGAGCTGCTCTAATGGACATTGCATTCTTGTACTAAACAGAATATACTATTGAGAAGGGTGAATACTATGTTACCGGGAAATGTCGGTGTTTTTTACGATAGAAACTATTATATACTGAATCTTTATTATAACGCTAGACTTGAGGTCTGAAATGGGCATTCCTTTCAGTTCGAAAACTGCTAGTAAGCGATGTGTGAGGAACTCAACTGAAATAATAATTAAACCACGCAAACCGAAATCACCACCCACACTAGGTTTCTCTGCAAGAGTAATGTTTGTGAAAAACAAGTGAGGTATGTTGATCTCTCAGTCCTATGTGTCTTTTTCTCTTGATAAAGATTATAGTTCACCCGCGATCGTAATGCTTTGGTATGCCATATGGTAGTCTTTATTTTAATTGCTTATAGACCGGTGTTTACAAACGTGTAGTATGCAGTCTACCTCGTTTCTGCATGTAAAAAAAGTTGGTTTATATCAGAGAAATTATTTTCTTAGTCAACACCGCTCCTCTCTATTTTCCTTCGTTGGTACATTGTTCACGTGCTCTTTTTACAGAAGCTACCAGAACAGTAGTGCAACTTTGTATACTGATAATTACACCCACAACCTGTTCACCGACAGTGCATCCAGTGGCAGAAGGTGGACGATATATACGAGGTAGGCGTTCGTATCAATGTTTTGTAGACAGCACGCATCGTCAGGATGGTCCCCAAAAGAATAACCAGCCGTAGTACTGCAAAGACCTTTAAAGGGCAAAGGTGGGGAAACGTGCGGTCGCAATCGCGGTAAACAGGGAACTACAGAGCGGGTGTTTATGTGACACCGCATTCTTGGTTGCAAGTGCCCTCGTAGTTATAACCATCAGAAAACGTCGACCATGCAAAGCACGGCCAATTACACGTGTTTCACAGTTCGAAATTTTAAGTAGTTACTCGGCTTTGCAGTTTTTTTGAGCCCTGGTGCGTTAGGGTATAATAGACGAGTTGTGGAAAGAGGTTGAGTGTTATCGCATTTTGCCACTTCGCCAAGGAGAGCACTCAATGAGCACCGCCAAGGATTTCAGGTGTTGCTAGCACGCCGCTGCGTTGAGCAAGCTCCAACAAGGTACCAGCTTGTCAAAAAGGCACCATCTGGTATCACCTGATGTTACGGTATATTATTTTCGAGCCCATCCATTCTGATGCCTCCTTCTGCCTGCAAAATTCAGGAAGCGACACACTGAACATTTCCGTCTTGAGAATGTCCCATGTTGTTTTTCATAAATAAGTTGGTATCCCGATAATTACCACGGCCACATAACATTACTTGAAATGTTTTTAGCTACGCTGGTTTCCACAAATTCGAGAAACAAATACCAATTAACTGGTGTGCAGTTCAAAGAATAGTACCACGCTTTTGCATCTTTCTGGTGGCACGTTCATGTGATTGGTAATCGCAGTTCCTGTTCCGCGTTAGGAATCATTCACACAACCATTCTCCTTGTTCTGTCTCTATAAAGTTGCCGTCTTGCATCCTGTGTAACATTGCTTTGGCTAGATTCTACTCTAAAACGCCGCACCGATAACGACGTTCCAGCTCTAGGCCTTCGACGCCAACGAGACGGCACCAGGTCGTCATAAAAGGACTCAAAAATAAAGTGGGAACATTTCGCAACAATCACAAATAAGCAGGCAAATATTTTCCTGAATAAACAATTGTGCGCAATCTCGCGATAACACTAGATTTTTGCAATTACCGAGGGGAAACAGAATTTTATTTGAACCCACAGAGGTAGAAGGATGCAAGTGAGTTGGAGGATGTCACCTGCCCTTGGCGGGTAGAAAATTGCAGTAGACGGCTACTTGTTGTGTGTGGTCATCCCATAGGAGTGTTTTCGGCGTGTTGAGCATTCCTACAATTTTCATGTCATCCAATGTGTTTTGCGCGTGTTGGTGACGCCATACAATGAAGTCTTAATATATGTATTGCTCAATTATGCATTACAGAAGTATGACTACACCTAACCAGGTTTTCTCTGCAGTAAATGCGGAAACAAATTGCACACACCTAAGCATGAGATGTCTTGCTTTTCCTTAGCGTTCTTGGAGGGATTTGCAATCTTCCCAATCGGCAGTGTTTCACTGCGATCCGTCGCAACTTTTTCACACGGCATCTCTCAATGTCCTGCGTGTTGCGGCGCTTCTGTTTTATGCCGCCGGCCGAAGTAAGTATTTCAGTACGTTGGCGATTACATTAATCTGTTCAGCTGATTAATCCAGCGTTTTTTAGTTCTTTCCTATCTGCAGAGTGGGGCGTTGACGAGAACTTACCGTTTCATAAAAGACTTTAATGGTGCAGCCAACGCCTACTGGTATGGAGCACTTTGGAGGGAACCTTTTCTGTTACAGAAGCCTAAAACTGGTTTTGTTTTGTTTCCTTGATGGCGCAATAAGGCCGAACTTTCCAAAAAACGTATACTATGCCACAAAGTTTGAATGAACAGTTATAACCGCACAAATGCGGAGAGACGTTTTAAATGTTTTAACGCTTTTTCCAGGCTAGACGTATTATGTGGACTTGTTTTTCCAACTAAAAAAATTTTATAATTGCAAAACGTAAAACAAAGTTTATAAATATTTCGGGTATTTATTTTCTTACAATGTTGCCTTGTTTTCATACGTATTTTGTGCAACATTTGTTATATGATATGCTCGTTCAATGTATTGTTCCCATGCAATGGTGTAATTAAATAAACGTATTTAAGCGCTTGTATGTACTTTTGTAGGTTGAAACAGTGTGCGTTGTTGAACAAAGGGAAATTAGGTCAGCTTCACTGATTTAACGTGGCGAACATCGATGTTAATGGCGAAGCTGTCTGGCATTCCCCACATGCAACAACAAGCTTCATAAAAGTCCTCTATTCGATGAACAGGGCAAATTTCGGCTGGGTATGTATGTCTTGGCGACAATATGTCTATACCTCATCGCTCAGCAATGTTGGCCTCGGTAAACGGCGACGCCATTATTGTTAGTTTAGAAAAGATAGCCCTTAATAAGCGGCTCCTTAAACGCTGCTTTTAACGTGCTGCTTGTCAGCTTGGCGTTGCTGTCTTCTTCTGTAAGCTGCACCCTCTCCACAACGCTACGACAACCTTGACACCAATCGTGCCATCGAAGCATCGACTAGGGGTATATACCCCGGTTAAAGCCGGTAAACAAATTATCCCACCTTGACTGACCTAACATCGGGGACGCTATGTTAAGGGCGACACTTCAAGTTTTCGCGACTGGTGAGGGCACGGTCCATAGAACTTCTCAAAGCCTGCGGGTCGATTCGCATTCGCACCAGTTCGCACGCCACCTCTCGCTGGTGCTTCCGACTTGCGGCTTCTATTTCCAGAGGCCGCACTTATTTACCCACTTTATAAATGTTCAAGAAATATTCCAAAATGGGCTGTTTATAAATGGGCTCTCCTGCAAACCATCTGTCTGGGGCCGCTCTTAAATTTGTTGACTCCTCTTCAATTATCCTATGACACCGCCCAGCGGTGGTTGGCGCAAAACTGACACTACGCTTCACCTGTGACTGTCGGTTGTTCTTTGCGACGCTAGCAACATCCTCTCCACATTGCTGCACCCGTGTTGCCTGTCTTGCTCATTCTTTCTCTTGTCCCTTCGGTCTCATGCGTGCTACACAAACAAAACCCTGAGTGGGAATACCATAGATTTTCTATGAAAAAAAAACCCGCAATGAAATGTACGCTATTCGTGTTTAAAATAAAGCATTTACATGTGTACGAGTACACAATGTTAAGTATTGGGTACCAGTTGCAGACAGTGTTGCAGTAACTTTGCTGTTAAACATGATTTATTATTGAGAACAAAAACCCACCGAAATAAACGATTCTCAGGACAAAGTGCATGCAGTTCGGTTGGTGTGTATATGTCACTTTATCAGGAAGCGCTAATAGGGGAACATCGAGAGAAAAAAAACGTGACGTTCTCAGGCATCACTTACGAATACGCTGAAGAATGCCAGAAATTTGTTCCAGGAAAATTCGTTATTAGCCGAAAGGGTAGCGCCTTTAACTAATTATTTCCTTCTAGCTCTTTTTGATCGAATAGTAGGGGCGGCGTATATGCGAAATAACGCGGTAAACATGCGGCGGTACGTTTAGACGTACCTTTGTTTGTGACAAAGTCAATAGAAATTAGTTTTATTTTTCAGTTGGTGAGTGATTCCTGCATCATGGTTTGGAAATATTAGTTGTATTTTGTTTGTTTACCGAAAATAAACACTGCCGGCCCTGACACACCTCATGGCACAGAGTTGCATCAGATTAAATAAAACTTTGAATGTCTGCCTCTGGGTTTACTGTTATTAGTAGATTCGTCTTTGAAATGTGGTTAAAAATTTCGAGTGAATTACAGATGCTAGGAGGGACATTAGGTAATTAATTTTTATTGATTCCAAGACTCATACAGATTATTTATTACCGTAAAGGAACCATTTCAGATATTGTAAAAATATTCTTGATGTTTAGATTCAAGCATGTGTGCGCATCATGCTCCAATCACTCAAAAGGCCCTTTCCTATTGCAAGTTGACTAAAAAAAAATAGGGGTAAATACGGCGTATCTCACGCGCACGTTGCAACCGACCTAACGCTTAGCATTCATCGTTCTGCACCTTGGTTCTCCAACATTTCCGCGTAGTATGTAAAGCCGGATCTTATGTTTGGAGCGGTTGCCGATTGTTATTTTGTTTGCAGTGGTTTAATATGTTTAGAAACGTTGCCTAAGAGTGTACTTGCGCCGAAAAGCTGAGACGTAGTGTCAAACGTTGCATGCTTCCATCCTTCCAGCGAAGGTGTCACCAAGCCCAAGCGCTAGGAACATTAGGCACGCATAAAGCGGATCAACTCCTGTGCGATAGCCATTGTCCCATGCACCAAGAGCTCCTCCGGAAGGCCAGCGCGATATGGTGGGGCAACAATCCTCGGCCGCATCACACTCCCCTAATATTCACTCTCACCGCTTCCTCGTGTTTATATAGAGAGCCGAAAGCTAACTCGTGTAAGATAACACCTAGCGGTGCACCTGGACAGAACACAGAAAGAATAGCGTAGCAGCACCAACAGCCTGTGAAACCAGGAGAAAACAGAAAAAAGCCGTGGTTTGGGATACCGTCGCCGTTTCATATTTCAAGTGTAGTGGCAGATCACCACTCACAGTGCTGGCTTCGTCACTTAAGACGCTCTCATGACGTCTCGGCCACTGGATACTGTACCTAAAAGAGTATGACTTTACAAATACGTACACGTCCGGAAACAAGCATCTTGACGCAGACGCTGTTACGTGCTGCCCATTGCTTACATCGTCCAGCAGGGCTACTTCACTTAGTGTAACCCACACATTCGAACCACTCGATTACGCTGACTAAAGAGCCACTCCAAATTCGTAGATCGACAACGAACAGAAACGTATTGCTGAACTATAATTAACCGCATCACCAGTGCCACACAACCCCCAACAGTCCCCTGCGCCGTCAGCTATGCCAATTCAAGATTCTAGATGGCGCAGTATCCCGTTAGGCTCACCAGCCTTATCGCCCAAAATGGGTTCCCGTTGTGCCAAACACTTTTGATCCGCACGTTGGGCTGCACTTCTCGACGACGCCAAATCTAACTTCACGATGACGTCGTAAAATGAGGTGCAAAAACGGTCAGCTTACAGCCCCACTGTTCCCCTGCAGACTATTTCGTGCCCGGTAAGCCTTTTGAAACTGTGCGTAGTGGTTTTTATGTACCTTGACCAGCTACACCCGTAGGACACCATAGGAGTGTCACCGCAGTCGACCGTTCAACGCCATAAGCGGAAACAACCCCTTTTAGTACTGGCTGCGCTCCAGAGATCGCTCACTAGTTTTCACAAGCGGTTCTCTTGACCAATGCTGCCCGTCGGGTCGTTATACGTGGTTGGAGGAAGACGTTTTTTCGTTGATTGCAGCTGACGCCCTTCGATCCTCACGTACAGTGCACAAAACTACCTGTAGTTAGCCCCGGCAAACAAACGGCCTCACCGAGCGCTTCCACCGATTCCAGCCTGACATGCTTTGCATGTATATTCAACCTGACCACCGTCACTGGAACACCATTCTGCCGTAGGTTACGTTTGCACACAGTGCAGCATTTCAAGGTCCTACCGGGAACTTCCCCTTTTTTCCTAATTTTCGGCTGCCATCCATACTTCATACTTGACACAGATTTCCTCACTGCGCCACAAAAGCTTTCAGGCTACTGTCGGAACAGATCAATGCTCCTGTAAATCGCTGCCGTCGACAAGCTCCTTTCCGCAAGCAAGCTGCACAACAAGGCCGTAAACAAAGCTAGACGCTTCCCACCGCGAGGTTCGCTTTCGCCCTGGGGACGAAGTCCTGCTCTGCACTCCTGGTGCGTTTCCCCAAATCTGAGAAAAATTCCTTTATTTCAGCAGCCTTTACACTGTTCTAGAAGAAACATCGACTGTAGACTACCGCGTGACCCCTAGCGGTGCTCCCTGAAACCGCCGTTGCCGGAGCAGTGAAGTCGTGCGGGTTTTCTGTTAAAACATTGTCTATATAGAGTTATAGAGTTCACCCATGCGGCTGTTTCCTCCCCGCGGAGCGAAAAATAAGTGTGGACAGGTGATTTTCTCCCAAGAGCCGTTTCTGGGAATCACCTGTAAAATGGCCCAACATCACCCCGCGGCGCCAACCTGCTTCTGCCCTTTTTGTACCTAGTCATCGTCATAGCTCATGGTTCCTTGATTTCTGCGTCCAGCTCGCTTCAATAAGCGGCTGTTCCAATCCCGCCTTTAAATAATATAAATAAATAAATAAGTAATAAATAAATAAATAATAAAGAAATAAATAAATAATAAACAACCAAATAAATAAATAAATAATAAAAATAAAAAATACAATGAAAACATGAACAAGTCGAATGAATATTTTGAACCTTCACATAATGCGCTTATTGCTCTCGGAAAAATGGCCTGGGATGAACACTAGAGAAGCCGAGTTACCTTAGACTTGAAAAGCCCATCAGGAGGAACCGATGGGGGTATTTCGAAGTCCTGCTCCTTAGCTCCAAATAAATATATACGTTTTAGTCTAAAAAAAGAGAAGCAGCCTGTGTGCCGAAACCTGCCAAGGGAGTGTAATCACAGGAGGTGTTGGGATGCGCTTTAAACCTACGTAATGTTCCTGTTACGTAAGGCGCAACAGATTTCGCTTTCGTTGGGCTGATAGCGGCCCATTGAAGTCAAATTTTAGCTAAAACTCTGATACCTTTCGAGCCACAGCTCCCGCCCAATCAATGCCAAATGTTTTTAAAAGATTTACGTGCAGGACCTGATAGCTGGGTTGTGGTATTTATATTCTATTTGTCAAATTCTGCTTGTCGTCAAAGCTGTATGCGCACACATCACGAAATCCTCATGTTTTGCTCCCCCCCCCTCCCCCCCAAAAAATCGTTCCAATCCGCGTTGTGAAGGTGGTTGCACTGCACAGCTGTAAGCAACACCCACAACGATTACCAATGCAACGTCACTCGAATTTACACATAGACACTCTGGCCGTCGCTACCTTTGTTTCGAGGGGGCGGAGTCCACGTACCCGAGTCAGCGAACGCAGCAATAACGGCCCGAAAAAACAGAGGGGGGCGTTGTCAGCAATTTTTTTATTTAGCCTGGATTTTCTGACGCGGAAACGAGCATTTTCTTTCGTGGTACAGGTATGCTGCTGCGCAATTAAAAATGAAAAAAAGACACAAAAACGTTGTGCTACCCCAGGGCAATCTTTGTATGGTGAATCCATAACAGATTAGTATTCGATGTTTAGATTACCAGAGGCAATATTTTCGGGCCAGGAATAACTTCTTTCGCAAGGAGAGAAGTTGAGACTGAAAATGGAAAGAAGTACGCTATAAAAGTACCAAATGAAGCGTCTTCATGGTGAATGGAGCCATAAGGTTTACTGAACAGGAACGCGCAATTCGAGTTAAGGTCTGCGACCCCAATCAACTCTTGGCAATGTGCGAAATGAATTAGCACCTCAATAGGAAAATATTGTACTAGGTATGTGTAGAAAAGCCCACGTACTGGTCGGAAGGTAGTAGACGACCAATTTCGGATTGACCTTGCGAACAAATTGCCTAATCATCTCTTGAAAGTTCTCTAAGGAAAGGTGCCATAAACTAGGGCTTAACCCCGACAATTCTTTTGTGGGATATGGTCGTTACCTATTGCGAAATAAAAAACAAGCACTGTACTGTGTCAGAGAACAATAAGCCCTTTTTAAATATATATATATATATATATATATATATATATATATATATATATATATATATATATATATATATATATATATATATATATGTATATACAGTAATCCTCGTTATAACGAAGTCAGCGGGACGGCGAAAAAAGTTGTTATAAGCGGTATTTTGATACAAAGGGCCTCCCGAGAAAAGGTAAACCAGTTGAGCTTTAATTACGCCACAGCTTCGCGGAAACAAACCACAATGTATTCAGTGAAGCCCAACTTTATTCAGGTGGAAGACAGGCAGTGAGCTTAGGCTGTTTCATGTTCTTGCCGGGCGGGAGCAACCCCGCTCAAAATTTGACCAAACAGTAACTGACGTCCGAACGCCTTGCAGACTGCGGAGCGAATGAGGAGGAGAAAGCAGTGGCCACTTGTATAAAGGGGGGGGGGGGGAAGGGGGCGTACCGGGTCGCTACGAGAGATTCGCGCTAGAAAGCGGCGCAAATTTTAAAGCCTGGAATCTGAGGTTCTGTTTGCTGAGCTCAAAAAGCGATTACCCGCTTATTGTAGGTACACAACACAATCATGAACTCTGCCTGGTTTTGCACTATGGGCTTTGCAGGATTACTGGGCAATTTTCCGCCGAGTTGTGCAGCCGTGAAATTTGCAAAACGAGTTTTGGGAGCCTCGCTCTCGACCACACTTCTAATTCTACGCTTCGAGTATCGGTGTTCGCGCACCGTCACGTCTACGCCATTGAGCAATGTCTAGGAAAAAAATTGAATCACTCTTACACGCATTTCGACCATTTGTCTGAAATCGGATGGCGCAAACCGAGTATGGCCGGCTCGAGAAAATTTCCGGGGAAGCAGCAGCTTGTCAACTTGCCATATTGACTGCCTGACTCACCGCTCGGTCGCCGCCGCTAGGCGACGCCTCCGCTCACCACTTCGCTATAAGCGGGTCAGCTTTTCTTGCGCTTACAGTAATGCAGCCTAAAGCGTTTGGGTTGGCACTAGAAGAAACTTCGAATAAAGCGATATTTCGGGTAAAGCGATTTTGTTATAACGAGGGATTACTGTATGTGAAATAAATTCCTTAAAGCTTTTGAAAGATATTACCATAAGCAATGTTGAATACATTCCACTTACGACAACGCAGGCATCGATGAAGTGTTTAACCACTAAGGGAGACGAGAACATATAAAATATTGGGGTGTTTAGTAAGGTCCCAAAACTGCTTCCTGCTTCCTGACCAGTGAAACAATCTTCTGCTCTTTGTCATTTTTACTTTATTTTGCTGCATGCTTTAACAATTTAAAGCACGTGAGACAAATCTAATTGGTGCAGCTGAAGTGAGTGAGCACCAAACGTGTATAGCGGCTGTAATATATGAGTGCTTTACTAAGCAACCATACAACAAAAACATCAGTGACAATCAGCTCATGGCTACTTTACGGCTTCCTTGCCACGCGACATTTAGAGTTCCTAAGAGCCGCTTTAGCTTACCAAAAAAAATTAAGAAAATCCAGTTTTTTTTTTACATTGTTTAGATACAGTGCTAAGTTAATTTAGAAATGTATTTTAACGCCTAATTTTATTCTTTTATTACTGGTTTAAGAGCATCCCAAGTTATTTTGTTTTTTGAAATTCCTAAAGTTTTTTGGCAGGGTTTGTTAATGACGTCTTCATAATTTTGCCATAAGTTGAAAAGCCGACTACCTCCACTTAACCGTCAAAACCGCCGAAGATCCATGTTATAAACTTTCATTACCCAATTAACAGACCGAAATCAAATAGTGAGTTATACATGACTTCCTTGATTCAAAGCCAACGGACGCTTGCCTTTTGCGATAGCAAATACTAGATCAACTGTAGAAAACGCCGCCTGCTGTTGCGCGCCCTACCTGGCGAAATTGTAAAAATCAAACGGCAACAGCAACGAAAAGTTCCACTAGATTGGTTTCGCGTTCCGCTTGAAACGCTCGTGGAGTAGGGCAAAGTGGTTCTATAAACGCTGTAGTACGGCGCCTCGATTAATGCGCGTCTCCGCACAGCAGCACCGAGGCACTAGACTTGGACAAGTTGAAATCGGTAAATTTAAATTGACTTGATCAAACCTCTAACGTGTTATCTTGGAAGGAACGAGACGGGAGAGGAGCAGCACAAGAGGTGACCGGGAAAGATAAGGGACGCATTCACTTGAGTAGGGCGCCAGTCGACTATCATCTTGAATCGACATTTGCAACGGAAGGAGAAGATCCGAGGCCAAGTTTGTAGGACGGAGAATATTTCGGGCGTAGTTACCAGGGAAAGCTTTTCTGCTTCCTTTCATGTTTACTTCCACCCACAGGCTCTCAGCATATGGTTTCAAATTGCTTTGACGTGGTGTGTTGGCAGCACATTTTTTTATGCCTATTACGACATCACGCCTTCATTTCAAGAAATTTATGCAACAGTCATGGTCAGCGCTAAACACATTGTACTCCCGGTTGGAGTATATAGCATATTTATATTTCTTATTAAACCACGTCTCTAGTATACAAAGAACAACTTATTCACCCGTAAAAACGTATTCAACAAATTACAGACGTTGTCCCGAATCCGCGTACATTTTTGTAACATATTCAACAGTTCCTCCTTCAAAAAAAAAGCCCCTAATTAGTCATTGTCAGCTGTTACTATAGGTTACGGCTTACACCAAAATGGCCTAAATGATCCACGCAGATGCCGCACATTTGCCTCCGGAATAAAACACAACTGCTCAGTGACATGGAAAGACACATATGTGGGGTACCTCGACAGACTTTTCTGCACGTCACTTCAGCGTTTCGGAGAATTGTTGCGAGGAGAACTTTCAGCAGCTCGTTCGGGAATTCCTGGGAGAGGAAGGACCTGGTCTGTCACTTGGAAAACCTTGCAACATTTCTGCATGCTGCTGCACGCTTTTTTTTTCATTTATTGTGTAGTTTCCGCTTCTCAGTATCAGTAGATGAAGGAATGTAGATGTGTCACCTTTTAACCATGCCTATTTCTCATCTTTCCGGTAACTAATATCCTACCAGGTTTTTGTGCTTTAAGCAAGTATGCGGCGGACGATTTTTGGCGTACACCGCGTAGCGCATTTGCATTTCAACTATGACTATTTTAAGCTTCGCTATAACATCCTTAGCGCGTCAGAAAACCGGGGTCATATTAATAAAATTGCAGTATGCGTATTACAAATGCTGCACATGTGCGTAAAACAAAACAGTCAGCAAACATTATTGCGGTAGCAAGGCGAAACCAACACGAATTTGAATTGTAAATGTAACTAGACCAATACTTCGTGCAGAAAATTAGCTGCCAATTATTTCTGGCTACTATCCACCTAGCTCATTCATAAGGCAATAAAACTAGCACTGTCACAGAATTCAATGTGCCTGTTGAAAGGTGAATGCTATCTCTCATTGATTGATTCGCCGATTGGGCTTGGGTAATTCAACTTTCAGAGGAAATGTCAAAGGCAAAGATAGATTAAGGCTCCCGCTAAAAATACTTGGCGGACAGCGTGTGCCATGTTTGCAAAAGCTGTAATAAAATGGCGCGCTCTTTTCATGTGATAAAGAATAACCACAAGTGCGCAAAAAGAGAGGTAATGCATTCTGCTGCGTAGATAACCTAAAAACTGACGTTTTAATGAAGTACCTGAAGCAAAGGGTTATTTTCCTCGGGGGAACAGATTCCCTTTTAGATTGCTTCAAAGACAAGTGAAATACACAGCACAGTTGTAAGATTTTCATATTTTTGACGAGCACGGTTGCTATAGGGGGTATGTAAGAAGCGGGGCACTACACATTTGCGCAAAGTCGTAATGAGGAAGAAGTGCGATTACATAAGTTATTTGGTAATAAAATACAGTGGACCTTAGCAGCTTCTCTAATTAACTGTAAAATTAACTATCGTGGACACAACATTATCAGAACTAAAGCAGGAAATTGGCGAAGAACTGTTAGCCACAGTAAACCGCTCTAGAAACCATTAGATTGGAAATATCAGGGAGTGCGAACTTTTTTGATACCGGGTTACTTTTAAGGTCCGGATTTTAAAAAGTAGTCAATATTCGCACAGCTTGCACTAGGGCTGCTCGTGCTGGAGACACTGCACAGCTGGATGTTTACCTGGATGTTTACCTAGACTCACAGCGGATTGTAGGAGACATGGAGCTAAACGAACAAGTTTACGAACGTTCTTCGTACGGCGAGCGGCATCCCAAGACTATCATCCCTGTGCTGAGAGGCTGCCAAGACGGCGTCGCCGCAGCCAAAGATAACCACTCTTGCGTCGGCTCTGTCCGAACCACTCATTACTTCCTTGTCTCGACGCGCCCGTACCAGAATTCACCAGCTCATCGTAATCATTATCATCACCAGCCTGTATACGCCCACTACAGGGCAAATGCCTCTCCCATTGATACCCAATTACCCTGTTCCTGTGATAACTGCTACCAAATTATCCCCGTAAACTTATTCATCTCATCTGCCCATCTAACTTTACTTTCTGCCGTCCCTTGCGGATCCACTCTCTTCCCCTAATGACCCAGGGTTTTCTTGCCTTCGCATTACATGCCCTGCCCCCGCCAATTTCTTCTTCTTAATTTCTACTAAAATGTCCTTAACACGCATTTGTTTCCTGACCCACTCCCCTCCCTTCTTGAATTCTGGTTCGCCAGCTGAAAGGGCCACAGATGTCATGTGGGCAAGTCAACGGACTCCAGCTGTACGGGGGGAGCCCTGTAGCGGCAGTAGAGAAGTGGGTGCCGGGGGCGCAAGCTCAAGCGCAAGCTCCTCACGAGGCGAAGGCTTAAAGCCTGCGCATTCTTTTATATGGGCAAGCCACCCCGCACAGGTACGGTCGCGCCCATAGCGCCAGGGAGGTGTATCTTTTGAATCTTCTGCTGACGCTTTCATACCCACTCCAGCTTAAACAGCTCTGCTGTTAATATGCATTAAATACACGTCCTACTATACTACCTAAACAAAGATCACAGGTGAATTAAAAAACCTGCACATCCAACACGAACCTTTTTGTAAATGTATTAACATGCGTAAATAAGAAATATAACTACGAGTTGTACGTTCCGTTCCAGTGCTGTGATTTCTGTCAACGTTCTGTGGCTCAGTCTTTGGTTAGACTGAAATAAATACGAATGCAGGTATGAAAGCAGCTAGATGCGAAATCTATTCGAAAGCAACGAATTGTTCGCGGAATGTGCACCCGAGTCATATATTTCATTATCAAGATAGAAAACAGGCAGGACTGAAAACGTTACGATCCCTTTATAAAAAAAGCTGAGTGAAGACCGAATGTTTACTCACATCAAAACTGCACCCCAATCTTTGTTTAGATTGCGTCACACCTTCGCTGAAAGTTCATTGAAATAATCGTCACACATGAAGTACCGAAATCAATTACGAAGAACGAACTCAGGCGACGTGCTTTTTACGATAAGTAAATGTGTCTACCAACCATTTCTCTATATCAATGGAGGGTTCACAAGATAGAGGTTTACTGTTATAGTCCTTCTCTATGATCGATGCGCGTATTGTCTAGTCCATAACCTTTCCTTTGTGCGACCGTCTATTAACCGTTTTGACAGAATTGGGGGCAGGTTTGACCCACGCGTCACCAGTCCAGAGATCATTTCTGGACTTTTCCTTGTACCGAAGGTTCTACGGGGAAATGCAATAATTCATTAACAGGACGGCCTCAGTCCCACTAGGACCTTTTTCGTTTTAATACGATTCGAGATTCAATACCTCGGTGAAGACAGAATACAAGGTCTGTTTTTTTTAAGTGCGTTCTGTCCAGATGAGAGTTCTGAAAGTTTACGTCAGCTTTATACATTTAAAATAGCTATAAGAAAACTAAGATTCATCCCCGACTATTCAAAGCTGCCTTCTCACCCAAATTCCGTTTGGCCCTACAAACGTATTATTATGTCCGGCAACTGCAGTCATAACCCACAACCACAAAACACGTTATTGCAGACCAGTAGCACTTTTCCTTACTTTTATTTGTAGGGTTGAATTGCTAACAATACAACTAAACGCTGATAATTTAAAAAAAAATATTCCCACTTTTTTGTTCATGCAAAGACGTATACAACAAACATTATCAGTCCAAATCTGGCTTTGCACCTTAAGATGTACGACGCGATAGCTTTACTTCGTTTCCATCCAGGCGTTTTGTAACGAAATTGCTGCATTTACGATTTATGCTTCACGAGCATTGAAGGTTCGCGAAAACAGAAGGATTAGGATCGAGGGAGTTTAATTGCCGTGGACAGGCTGAGGCTATCTGTGTGTGGTTCGCTGGGTTGATATGTGACGCAAAAGGTTGCGGCCGCAGGGTGTTGGTCAGTTTGAGCAGCAGCGTGGAAATATCAGTGTTTCAAAGTGTGTATTCTGCAATGTCTGTGCCGGGCAGGAAGTTCTTGCTTTTCCCCAAAAACAGAAATCTTTCTTGCGGAAGAAATACAGAAAATCTTGGAAATGGCAATAAGCAGATGTGAGAGAGTCCAAAGGTGGATCTTGAATCTAGGGCCATGAATGCAGCAGCTTCTTCGCTTTCCCTCCAAATAAGCTCGCGCAGGTCTTGAGGCAAACAGCTTGTCAAAGCTGGCTTCCATGTAAAGGTAAGTGTGGTCTATGCAATGTTCGAGTTGAGCGCCCCTGAGCTTGCCCCTGTACATTCCTAGGTTGCGTGCAAGAGAGCGGATGTTTGCCCGGGTTCGGCCGATTTTTAAATACATTTATTGTGTATTATTATGAGATTGGAGCCGAGGAAGCCCAAGTGGTAAGCGAATATATCTACTTATGCCAAGTTGCGACCCCGGATTTCGGATGTGAGGCAGAGATCATTAAACGAATAAGAATAGTGTGTAGTGCATTCTGCATGCAATCTCAGATAATGAATGGCAGCCTACCATTGTCCCTGAAGAAGAAAGTGTATGACAGCTGCACGTACCGGTACTCACTGAGGGGAAAAACTTGGAGGCTCACTAAAAGTGTTTAATTCCAATTGAGGACAGCTCCGAGAGCAATAGAACGGAAGATGATAGGTTTATCATTCAGGGACACGAGAGCTTGGTGGGTCTTGGAACAAACGCGTATGAAAGACATACTAGCAGAAATTATTGAGAAGAACCGGGTCTGGGCAGGACATGCAATGCGAAGGCAGGATAACCGTTGGTCATTACGAGTAAAAGAGTGGATCCATAGAGAAGGCAAGCGTGGCAGGGGGCGGCAGAATGTTATATGGGCAGATGAGATAAACAAGATTGCGGTGATAAATAGGTTGCAGTTAGAACAGGGCCGGGATAACGTGAGATCTGTGGGAGAGGCCTGTCCCCGGCAGTAGGCGTAGATAGAGTGATTATTTTTATTATTATATATTATTACCCTATGCAACATCGTCACGCGCATTACTTTGTTGGCACTATTGTTGTTTCCTAATCCACAGCATTTGCAATTAAGCATTGAGACCGTCTCTAGCATGGTGGAAGATTTGTGACCATGGCGTAAGATTACAAAACGATCATAAAGGTTTACGGGAACGGGAGTGCAGTAGTCGAGGTGGAAAGCAGCGCTGTGTGTGAGTTCGCATACCTCGAGGTTGATGCCGCGATCTCTACAAACATTTATATCCGGGTTCCGCGGCGACGTTGTTAACTTTCTTCATCTGGGAGGGGAGTATCTTTCCGAAGAGTTTATATTTTCTGACTACAGAATACAGTCTAATGCTTTTTAAAAGTCTCTAATGATGTTACACTACAATTTAATACTTCCGCTAGTCGGATTGCCAAGACAACGGCCACAACTTCCCCTTCTTCGCTGCGGTATGTAGGAGGGTCATGCAGTCACAAATATTACCACAGCACTCAAGTACAATTGCTGCCTCCTCTTTTTGTGCATTCCGGGGACAGTGTATACCGTGCTCTCAAATGATTTAATTCTCGTCGAAATAGGTTTTTCCTCCAATATCCCTGTCTTTGTGTAGGATTGTATCAATGTGTTAAGAGGACTGTCTGGATCAGTGACATCGGCGGGATGGTGCGCAATCGATAATTTCCCCTGACTATGCCTGTCTTTCATACAATGTCTCGTCGTGATTTTATTTTTCGGGCCGCGGCCTTGGTGCCAGGAGATCGGTTTGTCTGATATCTTCAAATGCGTTTTAAGGACACAATTTGAGGACTTGTTCACATCAGCAATCACCAAGTGATAAACAAGCCCGTCCCAATAACCTTCGCCCACTGCCGTGCTGCGTTACCAGTTTATTCTTTCCTCCGAATTTTTCTGTCTCTTTCCTCCATAGAGTCGAACGCCTTCCACTTCTGCTAGAACCACCTCTGGGTGCCCATTGCGTTACCCTATTCGTCCACCGGTTGTCGGTTCATTCCACGGTAAAAACGGCAAGGTGGAGGACTGGTTTGGAGGCTTTCCTAGTGATGGGGTTTATCGGACCTTCTTCTGTTTTGGTAACTTTGTTTTATTGTGGCGTCTCTGAAATGCGGCTCAATATTATTGCTGCACGACTCTTATTGCTTCTTCTGTCATTCCTGCTCTTCGCTTGGTTAGGCGTGTCATTATTTAGGCATGCGGTTAAGCATTTTTCTGCTATTGTGAGGCGGTCGCTGCCGCTTGACTCTAAGACCACGCCGATCATGCTTACGTGAATGGTTTCTGGAACAAAATGTGGACCTATTTTTACGGTGACTTTTAACTTTGCGCATTTCACCTTCCGTCATTTACCAAAGAAAGATTGTCAGAAAAACAGAACAGCGGCAATATCTAAAACTAGTTCCAAAATATATGTATATATAGTATATATAATGGGGTTTGGTTTCAGTTCGTATATTCTTTTAATGAATGTCTTCCTTGAACTTCGAGAGACTGGTGTTCATTTTTACCTCTTTATTTTAGTTTGGTAACACAATGCTCGTGCCGGCATCAATTAGGGCGCAAAACACGCCGCCGTGACTCAGTGGGTAAGGAACTGCCCGATTGATCCCAAGTACGCGAGTTATAATCCCGGCTTTGGCGGCAGTGTACCTGATTGAAGCAGAAAACAAAAACAACACCGCGACCAGATTTTAGCGCGCGGTAAAGATCACCCCGTTGTTGATATTATTCTACAGCCTTCCACTACTGCGCACTTCGTATGCCGCGCGTGGCTTGCGGAGGCGAATTACCAAACTTTCATTTTCTAACTTCTGGTAGAGAAGTGCTTTCATGTGATGGCGTCAGTTGAGGGGATGGCTGGCGACCCTGTCTGCCGAGCATGCTAACACAGGGCGTAGAACGAACTTCACTGCGAAGGCGCGGCCCCCGCTGAGAATGCGTGTGCTTTCTTTCACTTCCGCCGTGGTATCACTGCACTCCTTTCCGTTATATATTTGCTGTTTTGCCATATTTCGTATTGCGTTACCACAACACTATCATCAGTGAAGTGGAGGGGGTACAAATGCTAGGCAAAGAAGGGTTATTGAAAGCTCTGAGGAGGCAAACAGCCAACTACAGTTGAACCAGGATGCGACGAACCTCTACGTAACGAATTCCAGGATTTACCGAGGTTTTTACTTCCCCATTGACAGCCCCATGGAGACCCATCTGTTTGCGACCTGTATGTAGCGCAGGCGTCATGACAGTAAACATTGATGTAAGGAAATTGCTATGCTGATAATGCATTGTTTTCTGCACTTTTTATGTAAAATTGGCTGGGAAAACCGGTTATTTAGCGCTTTTTGCTCGCACCGCTAACTACCGTGCGTTTCCAGTGTCATTGCAATCTCGGTTAGGTGCTAGGCCTGCCTTTCGGCGTGTTGTCGCGAGTACCCACTGCTATCTGCGGTGTCGATCCGTCGGTGATAAGTTGTGCTGCCAGAAAACGAAAAGTTTTATTTTTGAATACAAGCTCACAATTTAAAATTCTGTCTCCGCCGGCGAGAATGAACGTCGCCACCCTGTACCGTGTCCCAGCTAGCACCCTCTCAACCATTTTGAGCGCGCAATTACCATCAAGGTCGCGAAAGGACGCTCTTTAGCCACAAGTGTGGCCCCTGAAAGAGGCAAAGCCACCGAAAAACCGGAAAACGTGTAGCGAAGGTGAATTTGTAAATACGGGTTAAGTTACCTTGCTTTTTCAGAGTGCTGTGTAGTGACGAAGTTCACGGGAAAGGAGCAGACACAAATTACGCAGTCTGTTAGTCTCCTTTAAGGGTGAATTCATAATCACTGAAGTGTACCCTTTTGGTCTGGTTTGTGCTTCATTCACGCGAGGCTTAACTCGAAACCTGCACTTAACATAAACCTGGTTGTAACAAAAAAATTGAAATGGTTGTCAACTTCGTTATATACACAATTAGGTGTATTAGGTATGGGGAGTCCGCGCCTCAAGGGATGAATATGCTAGGGAATTCCCGGGAATTTCACGCCGTGAAACCGGCAACCAAACCACTTGTGCACTACGTAGGTCCCACGTGTTGAGGAGTTACAGCGGCGGGGTACAATAGGATGTGCAGCCAATTGGGAAGAGAGAAAAATTGTGTTACCACACAGTACGCCGCTCCAGGGAGAAAAACAAAAGTGATATCAGCATTTATAGCAGAACGTAAAGAGTTATTCGTTAATTTAAAAAACGAATAATAATTTTACAGCAAATTTAGGCACCCATTGCAGCAAAACGACGATATTTTGCCTTCTTAATCAGCCTCATTACAAAACCAGAGCGCAAATAAACACACAGGTTGGGCAAGTTGAAAATAAATAGTAAAATAACAAAAAAGCTATAACACGTCCCCAATAAAGTTAAAAAAACAGTTAAAACACCGGCACCATATGAAACAAAAGGATAAGAACCAGGGGGAAGAACGCTACAAGTGGCCGCAAAATAACCTGTGATATGGTGATATAAAGCGGAATCCTTGCGATTGCGTTCGTGGAATGATCTCTTCAGTGATCATCCGCGTCCGTTCCCGCGCGTACGCGCAGGAGAGGGAAGCAAAGACGTCTAGTTTTCGGTGCTACAGATGTTCAGTTTACAAGGCGGGTTGCACCGGGTTCTAATGGGTGCTAACGTTGTCCATTCCGGGATAGAAGTGAAAGCATGCAGACAAAATACCTGACCCCGCTAATTATAGAGAACTTTTACCTGAAGTTCGGGAACCCATAAGAGGTGTAACAGCCGGATCTCTTAAGAAAGAACAGGCTATGCCAGCTCTGGCGTTTCTCCAGTTTAACACTGAAGCTCCAGTGGTGCTATTTTTAAAAGTACTTGTACTGGCACACCCTCGCATGCTAAATTGTGGCACATTTTTTCACACGTGAGCGCAAGTTTAGGTTTCATGTGCACTATGGAATAAGCGGTCAACACGGTGAAGAAAAATACTTAAAATTTCACTTGAATAAATACGAACCTACTTTACGCGCCCAACATTTTTTTGGTTATACGACCTATGACGTACCTGCTTTGTGTTATGTATTTTCACTTATAATCACTGCATGAAAGAGTGCATTATTTTTGTACCATTCCATGTTTCCAACACCGTCGTCAAGCATTAACTCACTAAGTATTTGCAAAAAATACACGTGATCATTTATTTTGTGTGGCAGGGTGCGCAAACCGGAAACTGGGCGATTGAGAAGCAACCTAAGCTCAAATGTCAGTGCAGTTGGTGATATTTATGTGTTGCATAGTATGAAACGAAGTGCGGAGACTTTCGGCGAGGCAAACCGAGTTTTCGGGTAGAATATAAAAGTTTACAGCAGCGTGCTTTTATTTTACCTATCTAACAGCGTTTGGCGAGGGGAGCGTTCAAGGCCATTCCACGTTGCAGTCATTGTTCCGGCTGTGAAAAGTGAGTGCAGAATATTCGGGGTCGCTTAATAGGCGTTCATGGATCGTTATGACACTCATTGACCAGGAGTTACCAGCGCCACGGTATGCGCTGTAGCAAGGCCAGGCCCGCTCGGGCTCGAGAGTGGGTGTTAACCGGGTTCCTGTGCGATACGAGACGTAATATGAAAAATGCACAACTGAAATGTAATTAGACCCTCGGTTATAGAACATTCGCTCTTCGGACAAAACAGTAATATATGATATGGTATTATCCGCGTGTGTAGTTCTGGTAGGGGTTTTTTTATTTGTTGCTCCGACCATTTGAATTCAATTCACACATGGAGGACTAAGACAAGCCCTGCATATCGTGAGCAGCGGGGCTGTTTTACACGTTTCTATAGGTATTCATAAATAGCATGGGAATGCCCTATCTGAAATTCAGATAGGCTAGCATTGGTGATCCTTTACCTGAGTGACTGATTTTCCTATTTTAAGTTTTATGCTGCCAAGCCCCTCAGTGGGCTTGGCAGCACCGTGTTCGGGCGGTTTCTCATGCATTTCTATCTTTTTGTCCTGATCACTCTGCTGCGGGTGGATTCCGTCATCGGCCCGGCGGAACTTTTTCCACTGCAAGGAAGCATCGTCCCACCTGCGCCTGACAGCCCCGTCAACGGAGCACTGTCATGGAAAGCAGCGCTTAGAGTTCTGCTCCCCTACGATGTTGTCAACAGTGTGACATCAGAGGACACACTTGAGCTTTAGCATAAAACCCGGAGCCATCTTCAGCAGCCTTTCAGTGGGCTTAGCAGCACCGTGTTCGGGCGGTTGCTCATGCATTTCTACCTTTTCGTCCAGCTGGGTGACAAACATTCTGTCTGCTCTATTAGAGACGATTTGCTCACTTTAGTAGTGCTGCCAAGCCCACAGAGCCTGCTTTCTTCATTGTGTGAGCCTTTGCTTGTTATTAGGCTACTGCTGTAGACATCAGGTGACGTGGAGTTAAAACCTGGACCACGCTCAGACTCAGATTCAAGTTCTGAAGCCACCTTAAACAGCCAGCTTCTCAAGACAATCTTAAAGGAACAAATGAAGACCAATGAAACGCTCAGTGCTCTTTCCGAAAACTTGAATCAGTATGTAGAAACAATGGTAGGCAACGCACAGGAAAGATTAACCGCCATAGAAAAACAGTTAGCTCGCCTACAACAATGCGAGTGTAAACTCGCCGAGCATGACGTAATGACCGTAGAAACAAACTGGTGCGACAGTTCTCGGTTAAGGCTGAAGACTTGGAAAACAGGAGCCGCCGGAATAACATATTAATCTATGGCTTGGACGAGGGTGATAACGAACAAACTGAAGATTTACAACATAGGATTGTTAAGTGCATTTTTAAAGATATCCTCAAGGTCATTGTTACATCTGTAGAAGGTGTGCACCGAATTGGCAAGAAAAAAGAAAATCAAGAGCAGCCAGTAATTCTTAAGCTGTACAATTTCTCTAAAATATATTAGTCCTTCGTAATTGCGGCAAAATGAAGGGAATCACAATATCAAAACCTGAAGAATTTTCCCCAGGAGTTGGGGACTTGCGCAAAAAACTACGACAATCAGCATAGGAAGATCTGGAAAATGGTGGCAAGGTTCCTCCTGTATTCGATAAAGTGAAGATAGATGACGACTTGTACGTATGGGATGAGCAACAAAATGCAAGACTTTCCCTGAGAAGGGCGCTTCACAATAGACCCGCGAAAAACAACGCGTCACACGCGCAAGCCACTACACCGTTTTCCTTGTTATGTTTGAATGCCCATAGCATTATTAACAAAACTGAATAACTAGAAGAATTGTTATTTTCGTACACTCCTGATATTGTCGTGATATCTGAAACGTGGCTATACCCAGACATACTTGATTTTGAAATTGTTCCTGTGTCATATTGCCTACTTCGGTCAGATCATGACGGTCGAGGGGGCCGGGTCATCATTTCAATAAAACACGGCTTGCAATATCGCAGTGAAAAGGGTATCGCGAATCATGGAAGCGTTTGGTGCACAATATTTGCTCGCGATGCTCCAGTACTGATCGCTGGCATCTACAGAAAGCCAAATGCGTCTGATGATTACTCTTACAAGTGCATGACTATCTCGTTTATAAGGTACCAAAATAAGGTACCCCGTACCAAAATAATACTTACTGGATATTGCAATCTCGCTATTGACTGGCCAAACTTTACAACTACTAGAAATACCGCCAACAGCGAGCTATTATGCAATTTAATGTTCAATTTTTTATTGTTCCAGTTGGTCCAGGAACCAACCCGTATTCAAGGAAATACTTGCTTCTTACTAGACCTAGCTATTCTTTCTGATAACCTATCCCGTAAAGCCACTGTAGAAGATGCAATATCTGACAACAAAATGTTAATCATAACTTTTAACCTTGAATGCTTAAATCCCAAACCCGATGGCAGAAATTCACGAGTAGCCGTGAAAGACCACCAGAGCTAATGATGTTTGTGTTATTGATTACCTCGACACAGCACTAGAGGCTTTTTCTCTAGAGGAATGTGAGGGTGTTAATGGTATGTGGATTCAACTGAAAAAAAAATAATGACGTACTGTGAACAAAACTTTATCCCAACGAAACTAAAACGCATACGAAGAAAAACACCATGGATATATCGCCGTGTTATTCACCTTAAAAAAAGGGTATGGAGAATGCACAAGAACAAGAGGAAACCAGTCATTTAAAAGGAACCTGCATCTCAGCTTAAGGCGGATATTAGAAGTGGAAGGCAAGCTTTTTTTCACATACGTGTCTCCCTTCCTGACGCATCAGCGACAAAAATGTTGGCGTTACTTGGCACGGCCTAAAAAAAGAACAACCGAAGTATAAATTCAGGGCAGTGTTGTAAATGACGCGCAGGCTGTTTCCAATGCTTTCAATAGATATTTTCAGTCGGTATTTACGCACGCATGCGCACCAAGCAGCCCTGTTGCTCCGGTGCATCCTTTTTCAATGCCCGATGTCTTTATCACTACGGAAGGTACTCTTACCTGCTGGTAGAGATCGATGTTAATGAATAAGTGGGTCCTGATAATATTTCAAATGCTTTTCTTCAGCGCTACGCAGAGCAGCTATGTCCTTTTCTTGAAACAAATTTAAAGCATCCCTACTAACAGCTTCTTTACCTGCAGAATGGTTGTGTGCAAAAGTAATTCCAATTCATAAAAGTCTATCATAAAGGACCTTCAGGCCTATCTCGCTAACTAGTTGCAGCTGTAAGTTATTAAAACATGTAATCAACAAGCCAATATTGACATATTTAGAAGATAACCTATTGTACCCAAACCAACATGGATTCCGTGAAAACATGTCTACTGTTATTCAACTCTTGGAAATCACGCATGATTTCGTAACTACTATTAACTCACAACTGCAAAACGACGCCATATTTATAGACTTCGCCAAAGCATTTGATAAGGTGCCCCACAGTAAATTTATTGACAAACGTGTGTCTATTGCTATTAATAGTAACATAACAGCATGGATAAAAATGTATCTATCAAATCATAGGCAGTATGTAACCGTAAACAACACAGCCTCTGATTCATTGGAAGTTTTTTTTCCGGAGTACCGCAAGGTTCCGTTTTAGGACCCATCTTGTTCCTAATATATGTCAATGATATCTATATATGCCTTGAGCCTAACGTTAAAATTAGACTATTCGCTGATGACTGCGTGATCTACACCACTATCCTCACTACTGATGACCAGCTAAGCCTTTTCACCACACTAGCTAATATTGCATGTTGGTGCCTTCAGTGGGGAATGGAAATTAACTTAACGGGTCGAAAACCACTTGCCTTAGCATAACTCGCAGAGAAACAATCCAGCATTTGAATTACAATTTGGTTGGCACAAACATTGCAAGAAACGACACTGGTAAATACCTGGGTGTCACGTTTACAAGTAAACTGAAGTGGGATGGACATGTAAACAGCACATACACAAAAGAAATATCTCCAGCTAGGGTTCATGCGTCGAAAACTTGCATTGCGCCTTCTAATGTAAAACTGACAGCATATAAATCTCTCATAAGGCCGATCCTCGAGTACGCCAGCATTGTTTGTAACCCCCATCAAAAATATCTTTCCAACAAATTAGAAAACGTCCAACACAAGGCCCTTCTCTTTATCTATTCGAAGTATTGGAGGCATGACAGTGTCACTGTGCTGCGCAGGCGGCCATGCTTACCGTCCCTTGCAGCCCGTCGCCATTTCTGTTCATTAAAGTTTCTTTTTTTATATATCACAATGGTTTAAACATAGATAAGGACAACTATATAAAGCCGCCTAACCATCACTCCCTTCGTACCAACAATAATAAGTGCATCAGACCATTCATGTCACGCTGTTACACTTTTAAATATGCATTCTTCCCATCAGCAGTGGAAGAGTGGAACAAACTGCCATTAGAATGCGTTAACTTCTCCTCTGCAGACTCACTTGTTGAAAATGTAGAAAGATTGTTTTATGAAGAGTAAAAGTTCCCCTTTTTGTTTGTGAGCGCTTCCGAACACACTGATCACTGTAACACCTGCTGATGCCACCATTATGTTTTGTGACCTGGCCATGGTTTTGCGCAATAGCTTTCATCTTCAAGTTTTAGTTTCACCAGCATCTTGTGATTCTGTTTCTTTCGGTATGTGCGATATTGCTTGGTTTGTACCCGAGTTTGTATATTTGCACGCCCACCCTGTATGAGCCTGAGAAAGGCTTACAGTAATAAATAAATAAACAAATAAATAAATAAATAAATAAATAAATAAATAAATAAATAAATAAATAAATAAATAAATAAATAAATAAATAAATAAATAAATAAAATTATCATGTGCAATTAATTTGTGGTCTGCCCATTCAAGTCTGCCTGCAACTGGTGGCGTGGCTTCTTACGTAAATATGATTAAGATGCTTGAACGCGATGAATCTAATTTGTAAATCACTCCGACGAGCAGCAGCTGGAGCCCTCCGCTCTGCTTTTTTATTTCCCGCTAAAACGCAGTACCCTGCTACGCAACCGAGTGTGACTTCAAGACTTTGATTGTGTGCTAAGCACAGCAACGCAAAACGTTGATTAAATAGTAGTTTTCTTTGTATCTTGCCTTATGTTAAGTAATGCACTGCACTTCACGAATCATTAAATAAAACGGAACTTCGGACTTAGCCCTGAATCATATATTCTACTGCCATAAAAAGGCCGTGCGCTCAACAACGGAACGTTGGTGTGGTTCCAGGCATAGTCCTAGACATAGAAAAGCTTGGACCCATCTGCAGCCCATGATACTGCGCTTGACTTTGAATCATGTGTATTAGTTTTGTACATCTGTAATGTTTTGTAGGTGCAAAAAGTGTTGCCTAGCTTTTTATTTATGAATCTATGTAACCCACAAATCACTAAAGATTGAACATATACCCCAGCCCTGTGTACCTCCAATAGTTATCAAGAGACCCCCGATTTGCTTTAACATACAGGGAAAAAACTGGCTCATCCAGAATATGTCGGTATCCAGACACTCACCAAGGTGTTCGACAGGGTAAAACACCATTTAGTGCTGTTCTTGCAGAAGTATGATAAACAAATCACCCATATTCAATATGCAATCTCACAATGCTATGAAACAAGTCCAATGCGTACTTTGTGTCAGTACCCTTTTACTAGTGCGAGAGGACTTTCAGAACGTTAAGTTCGTTCAAGCAATTAATTCTTCCGAAGTTCAGATGTTGAATGAGGGAGAGTGTGTCATCAGGCACAACATAAAGGCAGTTTGCTTCATTTTTACAGCTACGTGTTTTTCAGTATATACATTGTCAGGGCTAATACAACACTTTCAAGAGAAAATGACGCATGTGTTTTTTCCGCATTTAAATAGAAAGTATTCTCAGCTGCTTATTTCGCGAATCTTTTTATAGCAAGTTGAAAGTGGACATAATGCATAAGAGAAGGGGCAATGCAGAAAAAGCCTAAGTTTCATTCATTACAAAGATTGCCTCGTTACAACCGTGTGATACAATTTTTAACGTATACTTCCGCAAAATACAACCCATAAGTAGGGAAAAAATGGCCATGTGACTGACTACCTGATTTTTCGAACTAGAACATACGACCGCAAATGCAGAGCCGTGTGATTGGCTGAGGCCGCAAACGCAAACTTAAGCAGAGCATATAAGCTTGCATGACGAGCAAAATTCGCTTAAGGGTAATGCATCCTCTTTTTAATATCACTAAGAATGGTGGGGTGAAACCATATAGCTTAGTAACGTACAGGTAAAGATAGAAGTGTCATGCCTTTCTGCTATTGGTACTGCGCGCACAGTGCTTCCTAAAGCTACGCAGCATTGCAGAGCTTTGGTGTTGTCTCAGAAGACACTGGCCGATTAGCGTCAGCGACATTGTCTTACAAGGCCCTATTTCTGTAACATACCCCACGTTGCAAGCAGCGATTACTGAATACCGTAACAAAAACACCTATAATTCCACGTGTTCTCGCATAGCCATCTGACACTGGAGTCAAACAATATTTAGGGCATGAAAAGCTGGTATTTTGGAGGAAGGAAGGTCTCAGACTATTTCATTGTTTATCTAGGTTCACAATTGAGTTCGTTGTTGGTTGGCACTGAGTCTTCCCGAGGCACGCACACACAAGTGCTAGGCTTTTTCTCACTTGTGTTAATTGCCCGGCGGCCACAGCGAGGGCACTTGTGCGGGCTCGTGGCATTTTTGTGTTATTTTAACTGGGCGCATCAAAATACAATTTGTTTAATAGCTTTGCTGTTAAAAGAACTCATGAATGAAACTGTTTGCAGGAACGCCTTTTCACCGCCCTAATGATTACTTTTTAGCAATTTGCAGAGTTTTGTCTTCACTGTTAAAATTTTATAGGATGACCTTTTTCAGCGAACGTTTCACGCTTTGTGACTGTCACCCTTTTTCACGAGTATAGTGCCATTTTCAGTCACAAAATATTTCCAATTGTTTGGTGACTTCAATACCTGTGTAGGTGATACGGTTTGGCAGCATCTTTTGTTTTCCTAATCGACTTCGTATAGTTCTGCGCACATGTGCAATGCCTTCTAGTGAGCGCTGGTCTTCCCTGTACCCTCCCAGCATATAATAATAAATCTTTTATTCATCTCATCACCTTCCGCTGCTGTACACCCTCCCCCTACAGTAATTCTGGAAAAACGCCATGTAGGTATCAAAATAAAAAAAATGAATAAAAAATAATAAAATAAATTCAAGCCTTACAAAATGTGCGCTCATCACTCTCTGTAAGCTATTTTGGAAAAAAACTCAGAGCAAATACCTAAAACTTAAAAAACCTTTAGGAGGAACGAATGAGGTCTTTTCGAAGTCATGCTACTAAGTCATGCTACAATAGGTATGCGTTTTTATTCCCCCACAAAAAGAAGAGGTGTGCCGACATCTGTCGTGGGAATCATGACAGAAGGCAGTGGGATGAGTCTTCACTTTATGTTACATTTGTAGTATGGAAGGCAAAACAACATCCTCCCTTCTTTCGTAGCGAGCGGTTTGTGGAAGCAGTCCTTTAGCTTATCCATGTTTCGCCTGCCAGACTCAGCTCCGTCTCATTTTGTAATTACCCATGCCAAGCGTTTTACACCATTCACGCGGAATATTTGTTAGCTTTGTTAGGTTGCTTATAACCTGATTAATGATTGGGAGGTTTAGCGTGCGACGCAACGCAGGTGATGAGGCGCGCCGTAGTGGAGGGCTCCGGATTAATTTTGACCACCTGGGGAACTTTATCGTGCGCCGAAATCTCGTACACACGGACGTTTTTGCTTTTCGCCTCCATCAGATAGGTTGCTTATAATCTAAGCGTGAAATTGCACTGCAGGTCGTCATAGCTATGCGAGCATACGTCACGAATTGCTTGGAATTCACGGTGAATTCGTGAAGTAGAAAATAGCGCCCCTAGTAAAAAGTTGCTACAAGGACCGAATACCTGTTGCGCAAACAATAGGGTAAGCTCAACCGTGGTAGAAATAGTGTGCTAGCACACACAGTTCTCCTCCCAGGAAAGGGGCTAGCAACGACAATCTCCGGATTGGCCGCAACTTCAGCCTAATCAGAAAACAGCCTGCTTCCTCTTTGTGCCCATCAGCTGCATCACTTGTGACGGTGTTTGTACTTTTGAAGTTACATAGCCAAGGTAGCTAAAAATATAAGTGTCCTTTTGAGCCTATTCAAGAATTACCCGTCTAAACATTGCACCCGAAAATTCAGTTCATTGAGAGTAAAAACGTAATCGAGGGCGCGTCGCAGGTATTTACTGATATTTAGTACAGGCAGAATACTCAAATGAATTGAGGCAGAATCCTCATTGGTCGGGATAGCGAGCACAACTGGTAAAGGAACGGGACGATGTCGGCTCCTTGATCTAAAGAGAGGAAACAACAAAGGAGAATGGGTTCTCCACAACTGGAGAAACGGCCCCGTCATTGTGATCAAGAGAAACAACACGCACAGGAAATGGTGACACGAGCGAAATCACTATGTACGTTCTGTGCTGATGCTTTTGACAGATTTTGGCGGATCTAAAATATCTATAATATAAGAGACTAGCGGGCGACACGCTAATATCAGTACAAAATAATACAAAAACGTCAAGAACAGTCGGTGATAGCTCTGGGGCCAGCATTGCATGGTGAATATACATCAGATTAGTATGCAATGTTAGACATGCTGAGACAATCATGTTGTCCAAGAAATGACGTATTTTGTGTGCAGAGAAGTAGGAGCCGAAAATGGAAAGTATGAAGCTATAAAAGTACAAATAAAACTTTCTGCGTTATCAATGATAATACACTGTTCTTAACTGGACCTTGCGATTACAGTCAATGCCAGCAGAATTTACAAAATTTGCAATGCGTAAAATAACTTATGAGAGGAAATCTAACGTTCTGGTTCGAAGGGAGACAGCGATAAATATACGTTTCGAACAAATTGACTTTTTGTCACGAGAAATTGCTTCTAGGAAAGGCGCGATAAATGAGACGTGAACCGTGATAATTTTTCACGAAAAATTGTTTGTAAGAACAGGTAATGATGATGATGGTTGCATTTTAATGGCGGAAGGCCAACTAGGGCAAAGTGCGCCAAAAAAAAGATGGTTAGCTACCACAGATTAAAGTCCATACTAGGAGTGAATAGCATCAGAAGTAAAAACAAATAAAGGCAATGAGGATGGCTTGTGTAGAGGGCCAGGTTGTGATTATGCTGATGATGATGATGGTGATTTCTATTGGTTTCCCCTTTGTATCGGGGTGATGACATGTCATCTTACCAAAAAAGACTAATATACCTATGTTTTACACTTTTGGTTCAATACTAGCGCTGCTTAGGGCAGGCACAAAAAGCTTATTAGGCACAAAATACTTTTTTTTTGCTGTTACAAGTGGTAACTGTCCTAGGCAATATTCCCCTCTCTGCTTTTCGTCCACCAGCATTCTAATCTTCTTTTCGTCCCCTCGACAGCCTTGAAGTTAACTTCCTCTGTGATACCTTTAAATCCTAGGGCTTCTGACAGCCCAATATTCCCTTCATGTAGATTTGGATGGATACCCTCACATTCTAGCACGATGTGCCGCATAGTTTCTGTTTCTTTTCCGCAGACCACGCATACCCCATCATTTTGTGAATACTTCCCCACAAAACTCTTAGTTCGCAGGCAACCTGCTCTTGCCTCAAAAAGCAAAGCACTGCCCTGGGAATTATCGTAGAAATTTTCCTTTCTGATGTTCATCTTCTCAGCCCTGTACATCTCTAACGACGTTTTGCTTCCATTTTTTCCCTCCATTTATTCGTTTCAATCTGCCTTGCCTCTTTTTTGGTTACCTTGGCTGTTTTGGATTCCCCACTGTTCTTTCCGTATTTCATCGTTAGCCTTCTAGTCTTTCTTAACCACTGCGTGTCCACGCTTTTCAAGTATAGGTACCTAAAAACCTTAGCTGCCCACCTTCGTTGATCCATTGCCCTCAACCTCATCTCAAAGCATATTTTACTCTGAGCTTCTCTAACTTCAAACGACGCCCAGCCCATATCTCCCTGAACTGCTTCGTTAGTTGTTTTTCCATGCGCGCCTAAGGCCAGCCGTCCTACCGTTCTCTGGTTTACTTCAAGGCGTGATAGAACGTCTGATTTTAAGCAGAGTACAGCATTCGCAAACGTGAGACCCGGAACCATTACTCCTTTCCACATTCCTCTTACTACTTCATATTTGTTATACCCCCACAGAGCTCTATGCTTCATTATAGCTGCGTTTCGCTTTCCCTTAACCTTAAGTTGCTCCTCGTGAGTACTTAAGTAGCTATCCCCTTCGTTTATCCACACTCCCAAATATTTATATTCCTTGACTCTAGGTAATTCGCCTTGCTGGATAGACACTACGTCGGTGGTAGCGTCATTGAAAACCATTATTCCTGATTTTTCTGCACCGAAATTTAACCCGAGGTCAGTGGCTTCCTGGCCGCAAATATTTATTAGCCGCTGCATATCGGTTTGGTTATCAGCTAAAAGAACAATGTCGTCTGCGTATAACATTCCCGGAATATGCTGTTGTACCACTTCGCCTTGCAGCATATGGGTTAGCCTAAACCCTACTTGACTTTCTTCCAGTTTCTTTTCTAACCCTGCCATGTAAAGCATGAACAGTATTGGGCTCAAAGGGCATCCCTGTTTCAGTCCCCGATGGATGTTGACCTGCCTGGCGCATTTCTGTCCTTCCCAAGTAAGGTGCACTCTATTGTCTTTATAGATTGCTATAAGGAACTGTACTAACTCGTCATCTAATCCCTGGAGTTTCAACATTCTCCACAGCCGTTCTCTGTTTACGTTGTCATATGCCCCTTTAATGTCCAAGAACGTAATCCATAGTGGTCTATTCTGTGCTTTCGCAATTTCAATGCATTGCGTTATCACGAACAGATTGTCATCCAGTCGCCTGTCTTGTCTAAATCCATTCTGCAGTTCCCCAAGTATTTCATTTTCTTCCATCCATGCTTGAATTTCTGATTTTATCGCCTGCATTACGAATCTATACACCACTGACGTTACTGTGAGTGGTCTGTATGACTCAATACTGGCTTTGTCTCCTCTGCCTTTATATATTAAATTCATCCTACTTTCTAACCAGTCCTCTGGTACTTGTTTGGTTTCTATTACCTTATCTATTGCCCTCATAAACGATTCCTTACTTTTAGGTCCAAGTAGGTTTATCAGTTGCATTGGTATTCCGTCGGGCCCACTGCTGTCTGAGGGGAAACCTTTTGCTCTGCTTTTTTCCAATCAAGGTTGCTCAAACTTATTTCCCTTTCCGCAGTCTTTTGTGGCGCTGATGTTATCGGTGCAGGTTTCCCTACCACTATTATCCTAAACTTCTCACTAATCACTCGATGAATATGCGCCAACGCGTGCTCTTCTTCTAAATGTTCCCCCCTCCTCATCAATCAGGAATTTTTGATGGTTATCGTTTTTTGAGCTCAGTGATTTTACATGGTTCCAAAACTTCTTGGATGCGCTTTTGTCCTTCTTCCGTATTTCTGCCATCCATTGTTCGCTTTTCTGCTTGATCTTCGCTTGCACCATTTTCTGCACTTCTAGTTTTTTTCCCACGGTAGACATCCCACTTTTCCTTCACTACCTCCGGTTCCATACTAGTTCTTTTTGCTTCTCTATGTTCTCTCGACGCCTTTCTTCGCTGGTCGATAGCCTCTTTTATTTCCTTATTCCACCAGCTTCTCGGCTTTCTCTTCCCTTTCCATCGGTTTCGTTCCCTTTCTTCATTAATCTTACCCTTTATGAACGCAATTATTTCATCGTAATCCCAATTTTTGCCTGGGTATTTATTGATTTCATCTTCCAATCTATCAGCGATGATCTTTAACTGCTCATTATTCAAATTATTTCCTCCTATTGTACCTATTTCTGCATTTGTCCGGGTTGCGCCTCCAAAGTGCAAGCTAAACCGCTTGTGGTCGCTTCCTAAGCTGTCTGTTCCATTTTCATCTATCCTCATTTCCCGCAGCCTTCCGTATACTGTCTCGGATACTAAACCGTAGTCTATGCTGGACTGCCTGTTACCGCTTTCCCACGTTATTTGTCCGTCCACACTTGCTTTCCGTGTTTACTATTACAAGCCGGTTTTCCTGACATAGATCTATCACTAGAGAACCGTTGTGGTCTGTGTATCCATCCAAACCTTCTATATGGGCATTCATATCTCCAACTATGATTATTTCGCCCGAATCTTTGAACTCGTTTATATCTCTTCTCAAACAGTTTACCATTTCCTCATTTTCTTCCTTAGCACTACTTCCGGTCCACAGATACACCACTCCTAACCATGTATTTTTCCCCTCTATGGTGCCTCTAACCCATAGATGCTCTTTACAACTTTCATGCACTCTCTGCCAGTCGGTCACTTGTTTAATGAGCATGCCAACACCTCCCCCTTTCTTCATTCCTGTGGTCCTGTTGCAACCTTCCCAGACATAATTGTCTATGATAGGTGGGGCTTCTAGGTCCCGGAGGTGAGTCTCGGCTAAAGCGTACACGTCTATTCCTTCCCGTTCAAGTTGCTTTTGAATTTCCACCCACTTATCTGGCTTTCTGCCTCCCTGCATATTTATGTAGCTGATTAAATATTTATTGCATTTGTTTTTCCCTCTCCGCTTACGGGGTCTGTTTTTGTCGTTTACAGAGTTGTTTGCTCCATTGTTTCCACTTAAATGGCTTCTGTCAACGCTCTCAGTTACGTCCGTAGGTTCTCCGTTTAGCTCTAGGCCTGGCTGCCTCCCCGCGTTGAGTGTGCATGTGTCTCTTGCTTCCCCTTTGTCTCCTAGTTTGCCTTCCTTAGCTGCGCGGGGCCCCCTAAAAAAGCTACCGCTCTCCCACCTAAGCGCCACCCCACCTCGTTTCCTAGCCTGGGGCTGAAGTGAATCCCGTCCCACTGAAAAGCTTGCCTATGTCCGATGCTGCCCACTACCCTGTTCACGTCTATCACTTCAAGCCCAAGTTCCCTGCCGCACCTCACGATCTCGCTGTTAGCAGCGAGTACTACCCGTTCGGTGTGCACGCCCTGCTTCATCACCTCCGGCACGGTGCAGACAGCAATGCTCACATTTGGGGCCGTCGCCCGCAGGTCCTTTACCCCCTTCGCTATCTCCTGGCCAAGTTTACCCTCCTCTCCCTTTAGAACAACGTTAAGCCCCCGCGGCAATCACCACAAGGTTTCTAGCTTTACTAGACAAGGCCAGCTGCCCCTTCGCTGCAGTCATCACCGTCTGCATCGTTTGACCTGGGAAACACCCCACCTTCACACGCTTATCCCCCTTTACCCTTTCCACTATGGCAGCGCCGCTCCTCTTCATGTTAGAGTCACCCGCAATGATTACCACGCTATCATCTGCCACGTGCCGCTCTTTACTGATACCCGGGTTATCGACTGGTTTTGCTGTCCTATCTTGCAGCACGTGGGAGTAGCTGTTGCCTTTCGTTGCTTCCACCCCCGGTGTCACCTCGGCGCATGCCTCCGCTTCGCTGCATGGGCCGAGGTGGTCGTCATTTGTTGGCGAAATGACGCTCCTTTCTAGCTTCCTCTCAGCTGCTTCTTGCTTTCCCTCAACGGCCCTCCGTTTATCGCGTTCGTTACTTAGCGCTGCCTCTAGTTCTGCAACCCGCTTAGCTAACCCCGAGTTATCCGCTTCTACGCGTTCTAGCCGCGACACCACTACGCATAACCGACACGTACCTGCCCCTTCGTCTGCCTCGCCGCCATCCCGCTGAAACTCCTCTGCGTCTACGTGCCGCGGACAGCTACTACACTGTACCAGCTTTCTACGCGCCATCTCGGCTGAAACCCCGACACAACGAGAAAGAAACCGTGCAGGTAAATACTCAGCTTCGGCTGTCCTCCGCTGTCTCTGCCGTTTCGCTGTCCTTCACTGCAGAAACACGCTGTTGTCGGAGCACCAGAAAAGCACGTCCGAACAGGTCGACTGCGCAGTGCGCTCTCCGATACGATATGATACGATATGAGATTCAGAAATTTAACTTCTGATAGATAATTAAAACACGTTTGATAGTAAGCATTGATTCATCGCCTAAGAAGTGCGATGGGTGGAGTGGGATTTGTTGTCTGTAGATTTCTGGAAAGTGTTTGCGTCGTGTGGTGTGAAGTGCTTTGCATGTGATTAGTATGTGCACTACGGATAGGGCCTCTCCGCACCTAATGCACTGGGATCTAGAAGATCCCTTCAGCAGATACGAGTGCGTTGCATGGGTGTGCCCTATCCGCAGCCTACCCAAGGCGACTTTTGTGCGTCTGTTGCGTGTGTCAGTGGTGTATGGTCCCAAGCGTGGTTTTATAACGTGTAACTTGTTATCTGTCTGTTCACTCCAGTGTGTTTGCCATGTTCTACGCAAGTGTTGTCTTATGTGTGGCTTGAGGTCTGTATATGGTACGGTTGTTATGTCTACAGTGTTCCTGAGTGCAGCAGCAGCTGCCCTCTCGTCTGCCAACTCGTTTCCAGCGATCCCAGCATGTCCTGGGACCCAGCAGAGGAGCAGCTGATGCTTCTGCGCATAAACAGACATGATAGTGTTAAATACAAGATTAACTATGTGGTTTTTGTGGGGCGTATGCGATGACAGTGCACGAACAACACTCAAGGAATCTCTGTAGATGATAGACTTCGGAATTTGATTTTCAAGTATGTGTCGTACAATCAATAAAATTCCATATGCTTCTGCTGAGAAAATTGTTGTGTGGACGCTCATGGCTCTGGCTGCACTGAAATTCGGACCATGAGCCGCGCAGGAGACCATAGTGGAGGTTTTAGACGCGTCACTGTAAAATTCTGCAAGTGGGTATTTAAGCTGCAGAGACAGAAAGTGCTGAAGTATTGCAGCTCGCGGTACCCGATTTTTGTCAAGTTTCATAAAAGAAAGGTCGGAGGACACAGGACGAACTTTCCAAGGAGGTAAAATGTCTGAAAAGGATCATCTGTACACCTCTAAAAACGAAGCGCTCAGATCCGAGGGTGGCTCTCTCACTCAAAGTGAAGAGGGCAGAGGAACGGATGGGCGATTTACAAAAAGCACTGATGTGGCTGTGTCGTTAAAGACAGGATAAAAAGGATGGTTATTCAGCGATGAAATTTTAAAAGCATAAAGTAAGTCCATGTACGCCCGTTGGTTCTCAAGGCTCCACTTATTACACTCGCCATACAGACTCTCAACAGGGCTAGTGCGAAAAGCACCCGACGCAAGCCGTAGCCCCAAGTTTAACACTGGGTCAAGCATTCGCAACGCTGTGTTAGTCGCCGACCCATATACCACACTGTCATAGTCTAAAAGAGACCCAACCAAAGCAGTATAGAGCCGTAGTAGTAGTTCTTTGTTGGATCCATACGATTGATGGGAGAGAACCTTAAGTATATTCATCGTTTTGAGACATTTATGTTTAAGTTCCTTGATGTGTGGAATGAATGTGAGTTTCTGGTCAAACACAACACCTAAGAACTTGTGCGCCTTGTTCACAGGAAGCCACACACCATTGAGAGTAATGTCTGGATCCGGATGGACCCCGCGCTTCCTGGAGAACACAATGCAGGAGGTTTTTGCAGGATTCAATTTAAACCCATACCTGTCTGCCCAGCCAGCAAGCTTCTTGACACCGAGCTGGACTTGACGTTTGCATATTGACATATTACATGATTTAAAAGATATTTGCACGTCGTATACATGGAATAAGAGATTGTTGGTGGCAGTGCCTTTCCAAGAGAGTTCATCTTTAGTATGGAGAGAGTGAAACTCAACACGCCACCTTGCGGCACGCCGTTTTCTTGGACGTGAACCTTTGAGAGTGCACAACCAACTCTTACTCTGGACGTTCTCTCCGACCAATAACTCACAAGGGTGTTCAACATATTACCCGAAAGACCGAATGACCTGACGTCACTAAGGATCCCATAACGCCAAGCGGTGTCGTAGGCCTTCTCGAGATCGAAAATGACAGTTATGCAATACTGCTTATGCACGAAGGCATCCTTGATGTATGAATCAAGTGCAACCAGTTGATCGTTTGTCGATCGCCCCACCCTAAAGCCTGCCTGGCAGCTCTCGAGAAGACAAATGTACTCGAGGAAGTTCACGAGCCTGCGATTGATCATCTTCTCGAAGAGCTTCCACAGGCAGCTCGTCAGGGCTATTGGACAGTAACTTGATGGGGACGACGGGTCCTTTCCCTCCTTCATGAAAGCCACTACAATGGCCTCCCTCCAAGAGTGTGGAATGTGCCCCGAAAGCCATATTTTATTATATAGATGTAGAAGTGCTTCAAGTGTGTCTGCGTGTAGGTGTTGTATCATTGTGTGTGTAATGTTTTCTGGGCCTGGAGCTGAGGGTTTACACGTGCTCAGAGAAGCCCTCAGTTCATGTAGTGAAAACAGGGAGTTGTAAGAAGTCTGTGATTTGTTGTTGTCGTGTAGGGACTTCTTTTCACAAGAGGCTTTATGTTTCAGGAAAGTGTTTGTGTAGTGTGCTGAACTGGACACGTGTTGGAAGTGTTGTGCGAGTGTGTCAGCCTGGTCTTCCAGAGTGTCCCCTGTTGTACTGACCAGGGGCAGGCTGTGTGTCTGTTGTCCTTTTAGTTTGCGTATGTGTGTCCATACTTGCCGTGTGTCTGTGTAGGAGTTTATTGATGTTATGAATGTACGCCAACTCTCTCGTTTTGCCTCACGGCGCACACGTTTTCCTAATGCCTTGGCCCGTTTGAACAAGAGGAGGTTTCCCGACGTGGGGTACCGACGAAGGATACCCCACGCCTTGTTCTGGGCCTCTCGTGCCCGCCTACAGTCCTCATTTCACCACGGCCTCCGCTGGTTGCGCGGGGCACCAGAGGCGTGGGGAATGGACTTTTCGGCGGTGTCGAGGATGTGCGCCGTGAGGAGTTGGGTAGATTCTTCAACGTGTAGGTGTCCTATGGATGTGTGGGGTAGTTTGGATGTCTCTGTAAATGTATTCCAGTTAGCTCGTTCTTCATTGAACCTATTATGGGAAGATGAACTGCTTGGGCCTTTACCTATATATGTAAGTGAGGTGGGGAAGTGGTCACTGCCATATGGGTCAGTTCCCACACCCCACTCGAGAAGAGGAAAGAGAACTGCGGAGCCAATAGCCAAGTCAAGACATGAGTATGTGTTGTGTCCAATGTTATGATATGTAGGCTGTTTATTGTTGAAAAGGCATGCTCCAGAGGATGTAGGAAACCTCTCTATCAGGCCACCCCGGCCATCCGTACGAGAAGAGCCCCAAAGAGAATTGTGAGCATTAAGGTCGCCTGTTAGAATGTACAGTTCGGGCAGCTGGTCAACGAGCGCCTTGAAGTCAGAGCTCAAAAGTGTAACATCAGGAGGGATGTATATGGAGTATACCGTTATTAACCTATTAAATATTATTAAGCGTATTGCTACAGCCTCAAGGATAGTGTTTAAAGTGACAGGGTGGCATGCTAAGGATTTCCGGACGATTATGGCCACACCGCCAGAAGAGTGTGTGCAGCCATCCCTGTCTTTCCTGTATACCAGGTAACTATTCAAGAAGTTTGGGTTTTTAGAATACCAATGTGTTTCCTGAACACACATTACATTTGGCTGATTGGTATGCAGAATCTCATACACGTCGTCAAGATTATTCAGAAGGCCTCTGCAGTTCCATTGAACTATGTTTTCTCTTCCCATTATTTAGTGTGAGAGCTACTAGAGCGTGTATGTTCATGTGTCGTCTTTCGGGGCGGTGACTCTTGGATTGGGCTTTCTGGGCCTTTCTGTAGGCTTGGATGTCGGAGGCCGATCTTTGCGCTGCGTTGCAGGCAAGAACGGCACGACGTCCATCTCGTCGTCCGATATCCTGGGTGTGCCCGTCGAACCGGCCCCCCCGGACTTGGCCCCCCTTCACGGTCCCTTCGTTTGACCCGCCACCGCTGCAGGTATCGGAGGCACCAGAAGTGGACCGGGCGGTGCGGTGGCGGTGGGAGCCGGTGCGGGGCTCGTGGTGTCCATGGCACCCTCCAACGCACTGGAGGATGCGGAGGCAGGGACCGGAGCGGCACCGGTCCCGAAGGAAGGGGTTGCCACCACAACCGCTGCTGGCTCAGGGAGCGGTGCGGAGGCGGGTTGGGCTGCCAGAGGCAACCCAGGGGGGGGGGGGGGGGGGCGGGACCAAGTCCGACTCGGGGTACTGGGTCCCCGCCGAGACCAGACGCCACTCCGCCCCCCGGCGAGCTGCGTAGGCGTACCTCCCCAGGGGGAAAGAGGCGAACCTCTTCCGCGCCTCTGGGAACGTGATGTTTTCTGTTACTTTGACATTGATTAGTTTCTTTTCTTGTTGGAATTTCTCACATTTGCGGGAGTACGCCGCGTGCAATCCCCCGCAGTTAACACAAGTGAAGGTGGTGGAGTTGCAGTTATCTGTCGGGTGGTCCTGTGCGGCGCATTTGGCACAGGTCGTTTTGCTGCGGCAAGAGTTGCTATCGTGCCCGAACCGCTGGCATTTCAAGCAGCGGCGCGGGTTTGATATGTACGGTAGGACTGGATATCGTATGAAGCCTCCATTGACCGACTCGGGGAGCGTTGAGCAGTCAAATGTCAAGATCAAGTGTTTTGTACGGATTTCGGTGTCATTTGGACGCATGATTATCCTTCGCACTGCCGTCACACCCTGATCTCGAAGCCCATCGAGCAGATCTGTCTCTGTTTCGTTCATCAGGTCAGGATCGGAGATGACGCCCTGCGAACTGTTCAGCGTGCGGTGGGGTGTGATCTTTATGTCTGTGTCTACCATGCGGGTTTGCTTGAGGAGGTTGATAGATTGCTGCCTGTTGTTAATTTCGATCAGGATTTCCCCTGTTCTCAGTTTCTTGGCTTTGTAGGATTTCCCTACAATGCCCTCAAGGAACTTCGAGATGAGAAAAACAGACTGTGCAGTGACGGGCTTTGACTTGTCAAGAGATTCCATTATTAGAAAGCGGGAGAAATTGTCAGGTTTTGGAAATGTCAACTCTGTCAAAGGAGGAAAAGAGACTTCGGTGCGGCCCCTTTTAGTGGGCCGATCACGTTTTTGGGGGGGTTTTGAACTATCCATATAGCATAGGAAAAAGCAGGGGACGGGGGTACTTTCTTCACTCGGTTTACCCTGATGCCGAGAGAGGTCCCGGAGCTCCCTGCCTGGTAAACAGACAGGGAGCCCATCCGCCGGAGTTTGACCTGGGCTCCTACGGCCACCGTTCGTGGTTTCTAACCCTCCACCTATAAACACATCGCCACGGTTGGATCCAGCTTATGTTTGGGGGCCCCGGGTCCGCGGTGTCGCCAATACCGTCACCAAGATTTCTCAAGGTGCCCCGTGCGGGGATCCGCCGGAGCTTGACCTGGGCTCCGACGGCCACCGTTTGAGGCTTCTACCCTTCACCTTTAAACACATCACCACGGTAGGTTACAGTTTATGTTGGGGGCTCGGGGTCCGCGGTGTCACCAACACCGTCACCATGAATACTCAAGGTGCCCGTGTGGGGAAGAACAGGTAATATAAAAAAGTTGGGGGCTCGGGGTCCGCGGTGTCACCAACACCGTCACCATGAATACTCAAGGTGCCCCGTGTGGGGAAGAACAGGTAATATAAAAAAGACAATTGCACTGTGAGAGAGCAATGAAACATTTTTACACGCATCTATACTAGAGCAGGAATACTGGGAAAAAATTACATTTGTTATAGCTGGAGAAACGTTTTATTCTAAACAATGTTAATTACGTTTTCTCTTACAACAATGCAGTAGTCGATGAAATGTTTAACAGCTAAGGGACTCCACGCAAATCTTAGAACATACCGGTGTTATGAAAGCACACAAATCTGGTTTCTCACAAGCGAACCAACCTTTAGATGAGTAGTAGTTTTCGCTACATTTTCCTCTATGCTATGAAATATTTAAAAACGCGTGACCTTTTTTTGTGGTAGCTGCCATACTGTGTAAAAAAAATTATAGATGGTGTAATTTACCCATTATGCATTCAGTAACTAAAAAAACATAATAACAGAAATAATCGGGTTACGGGGGAGAGTACTTCTTCGCTATGTGACATTAGCAATTACAGAATTCTACAATTTATCATTAAAACTCAAAAAGAACGAAAATTGGTCATTCCTAAGGATTTGCATTTTGTTGAAATGCTTTTACAATTTCAGGAATATAAGAAAACGTCAATTATATTGCTTACTTTCTATTCTAATAAGGAATATTTTTTTAAAACCTCTTTATATTGACTATTACAGAATATGCACGTGTTTTTTTTTTGTTGTTGCTACAAAGTTATTTTAAGTAAAAACAATTTTAGTTGAACGACTATACGCAGCTTATATGTTTTACATCAACGATGTATTGCAGCTCTGTCATCCGAGTTCATTATTTAGATCTAATAGAAGGGCCATTTACGGTGCTTCTTTGTACAGTGCGTTGGCTACATCAAGCATTGGCCGGCTGCGTGTGTCTTTGGTTCCGGGTATTTTATTGCCTGTGATTTATTCCGCTGTAGCACAATTGAAGCTACAGCACGTTCGGTGGCGATAAAGGTTCGCTGAACAAAAACCGTTTCAAGGCTAGACACCACAACGTGCTTTCTGCAAGAACGTAAATGCGGGCTATTGTTCTTGGTCTTTCGGCTAGAATTATTTCGATTGCCTCCCTGTCTGGTGTAATTGAATCGTGTCTGCAAACCTATGTATCTTTTCTTCCGACAATAACTGCGCCTGTAGGCGGACTGTCATACCATATGCCACACCATCTACTCCCAAGCGCAGAGATTATGCACCTCAATAATCCCTACGAGAAACGTTACAGATGTGGTGCAATATGCCGAGATATCCCCAAAAGAAAATTTAGCAGAATACGTATCTGTATGTGTAAAATCATCTTTCTTTTGGGCGAGGACGGTACCTTTGAGACAGCCATTAAGCCACATCCCTTCGTTCAACTAGGGCTGCACCGCATCAGATGCCTGCCTAACAACGACTGTTCTTCAGCCGACAAAGGTTTGTCGCTGCTTTTCTTGATTTTACCTTCGGTTGTTTCGTGTGGGGCGTAGCGTCCAATAATCTGGTAACGTAGCCGCGACAAATTCCTATGGGTGGACGAATCAAGGTGCACGCCGTACCTGTTGGACACTTTACTTTTTCTTTTCAAAAGACTGACCACCTCAAAGTTTTATGATACAGCGTTTAGTAGGGGGGAGCTGTTTGCTTCTAGATCCTAAATATCTTTGGTTCTGCCTTTGATGCGGAGAGAGTCATTTTGATTGCATCGGTGATGACCATTTGAAGGGAGCTCTAAACAAAACTGTCTCAACTTAGCGATTCTATTTTATTCTTGTGCACAAGAGTTATTGAGGGTTGACTCCAGGCACAGGAAGGCCACTACCCGTTTTACTAATTTCAAATGAGCTAACCACGGTGCCAATGGCACTGTTTAGTGGAAGGAGGCCACACCCGAAAATGTTGTTCTCTTGTACGTCACAGTTAACAACCAGAGTCTGGACTTTGGTATGGATGGGCATGGCACCCGCGAATGACAACCAGTTCACGGGCTGCACAAAATGTTTCACAGTATTGCTGACACAGTGACAGTAGCGGAGTGATAGTGATTCTCTCAAATAGCAAAAAGTAGTCTCAATCCTAAAAATTCCCAAACTCTCCATTAAAAGCTATTTCAAAATGATAGTTCCCTTTGGCTGAAAATTCCCACAAAAATGGAAGCCACAGAAGAAGACGTCCATGATTACGAAGAAAATGTTCGAAGGGTTGTACTATAAATACAAGGGTATCCAGTCCACGAGTGCCGCATCGGAAAAACTAAACGTAGCCATGGCATTTAGTTTGAATCGCTATAATATGCCATTTCTGAAGCAATATTTTTTTAATACATAAGGGGAATTGGTATTCTTTGGAGTGAGTGCGGATGGGGTCAGAGCAGGCGAAGTGGCCCCCTTTGAGCTGCATTACTCTGACGACCATTCGTAGCCGGAGGACCCATGTATTGAGTAAACGTTTTGCAACCAGGCTTATTCTGTGCATCTTTAACGCCTTTGTCCGCATTTGGCTCTCTTACTGAATGCCAAATTGTATAACAACTAATCATTCCATTATACTTATCTCTCGTTTTGATATAAGGTGCTTAAGGAGGCCGCTAAACTAAAAGGAACTGATTATGCGATAGGTGAAGACTTTTCGGCTAAGGTTAGGCAGGAAAGGCAGAAGCTGCTTCACTTTGCACGAGAACAAGGTGGGGAATACAGACTACGGTTTAATAAACTGAAAATGGGTAAAGAAACTTTTGTTTATAACAACGTAACGGATGCTGTGGTCCCATGTAGTTCGTAGCCACGACAGACAATTCATTCTTTGGGTAGAGTGTCTTCAGGTAGCCATGACCTTGTATGCATTTTAGTTAACTGGCGCAGCCTAAAGAATAAAACGGCCGAATTCAACTCGCTATAGAAATTTCGAAGCCGCATATAGTTATTGGTACGGAATCCTGGCTTGACGGCACCATAAATGACGGCGAAATGTTCCCTTCCTATTATTCCGTGTACAGGAAGGATCGCAATTCCCGTGGTGGTGGCGTATTCATCCTTGTTCATGATAGCATAGTAAGCCAACCTATGCACTTCGAGACAGAGTCTTGCGAAGCTGTCTGGTGCAAGGTTCTACTGAAAAATGGTGTTTCCGTGGCCGTTCGTTCCTTCTACAGACCACCTGGGTTACGAACTCCTGAGCCTCTGTTCCAGCTGAGTAACATGTTGTTAAGCTTGCAAACAAGTTATGTAGTTCTTGGTGGACACTTTAACTTGCCTGACGTTGAATGGCAGTCCAGCAAGCCGATACTGCGGAATACATCTCTCTTGTACTCAGCCTTCTACGAAATGATCAATGCGCATTCATTATCCCAACTCCTAGAAACACCCACTCGAGTCAGTGCTAGCAGCGCGACTTTGCTCGATTTATTCTTTTGCAATGACCCTGCCCTTGTATCGTCTGTAGTCACAATTCCCGGTATTAGCGATCATGATATAGTTATCGCTAACGTAACCTGCACGGTCAAGAGCCACCGGCCTACAGAACCAAGAAAAGTGTTCTCCTATGATAAAGGACACTACAGCTCGCTCTCGCGTGCGCTAGATGCATTTTTGCCTGAATACCAGCAGCATAGCTTATCTCTTGGCATGAACCAACAATGGAATCTTTTTAAAACAAAGATCTTGTCCCTAACACAAACTTTCATTCCTTCACGCATTATCTCAGCTAAGCGCCGCACTGATAAGCCTTGGCTCAATAAGGAACTTCGGCATTTGATAAACAGAAAAAATCGGCTGTTTCGAAAGTATTGTAAATTGCCCCAGCCTGAGCTACGGTCCAAAATAAAAAAGATGACCAAAGCAGTGACGAAAGAAATGACCAAAGCGCATGAAACTTACCTAAACTCCCTGGGCGAAAAACTGAAAACTAACCCTAAATTGATGTGGAAATATGTCAAGAACAAAAATAATTCTAAGGCTAGTATTCCTGACGTCAGGGACGGCATAGACTACACAGCAAATACAAGGGGCAAAGCCGAAAGCTTTAACGTGTACTTCCAATCAGTGTTTAATCGGCAAACTTACCCCAATACTATGCCGCAAATTTTGAACCCGCTTGCGCCTATGCAAGAAATAGTAATATCCGAAGCCGGCATCGTGTCTCTCTTGGAAAAATTGGATGTGCACTCAGCTTCCGGCCCAGACGGGATATCAAACTTTATCCTAAAGCACTGCGCTGCGTCCATAGCCCCCTTTTTGACCCTTTTGTTCCAAGCATCACTTCGGCTGGGTGTTTAACCGGCTAACTGGAAGAATGCCAATGTAAATCCGATATTTAAAGTGGTTACAAAACCAATTTTTCTAACTACAGGCCTATCTCGCTGACAAGCGTTTGCTCTAAAATACTAGAACATATCATTTACACAAACCTAATGACTCATCTACAAAACAATAACTTCTTCTCCCCAATGCAACACGGTTTTAGGGCGGGCTTCTCGTGCGACACGCAGCTTATTGAATTTGGGCACAATATTGCAACTTCCATTAACGCAGGCACTCAGGTAGATTGTATATTTTTAGATTTTCGCAAGGCTTTTGATTCTGTTCCGCATCCCTTGTTACTGCGCAAGCTATCTGTTCTTAACATACCTACTGAACTGCTGAAGTGGCTGGATGCTTATCTTTTCGAGAGAAAACAGTGTGTGGTGCTTGAAGGCCTGAGTTCTTCAAATATTTCTGTGTTATCCGGTGTCCCGCAGGGCTCAGTTTTAGGCCCACTTCTTTTTTTAATATTTAATAATGATCTCCTGAACTGCACTTCCAGTCCTACTAGATTGTACGCTGATGACTGCTGCATCTATCGTGATATAACCAGCGTAGCAGATGCGGACCTTTTGCAACGCGATCTTAACTCTGTTTTTTCTTGGTGCCAGTCGTGGGGGATGACGCTCAATCTAACAAAGTGTAATCTGGTAAGGTTCACCAACAAAAAGCACCCTCTACGTGTTGACTACTACATGGGCGGGGCATGTTTACCGGTAGCCACAGAGTTTAAATACCTCGGAATCTTTTTCTCTTCTAACCTGTCCTGGAACCATCACGTCAATTCTATGATAGTAAAAGCGAGCCGTGTGCTAAATTTCTTAAGACGCAATTTCAGGCAAGCTCCGACTAAGGTCAGGGAGACTTTGTATCTGACGAATGTGCGCCCCATTTTGGAATATGGTTGCAGTGTCTGGGACCCCTACACAAAGACAAACGTTGATGCACTAGAAAGAATACAGGCTCGCGCCGCTCGCTTCGTAACAGGCGATTACGATTTTTCTAAAAGATCAGCTGACATTTGCAGAAGACTTGGATGGCCTCTACTCACTGAAAGACGCAAATACCTGAGACTCTCGTTGTTCTATAATATATTCAACTCCAGAACTGGCATTAAGAAAGAAACTTATTTAAAACAACCAACATACGTATATCTCGCACCGATCACTGTTTAAAGATTCGCGAGCTTAACTCCAGGATTAACACATTTCAGTACAGTTTCTTTCCCAAAACAATACATGACTGGAATGCTCTACCGGAGGAAATTGTCTGCTCTCCCCCATCTTCTTTTGGAAAGTGTTTGCAGGATTATATGCGTTAGTAATATCCCGCCGCCTTGTTTGCCGGGCTTACGGGTTATCTGTGTTGCGAAGTGCTTGTTGTCTGTACATCCTTTCTGTACATCTTCCTTTCTTGAAGTGCTCCTTTTCCAACGCCAATTCACCGCTTTGATATATACCCAGTATTTGAAGAGACACTGAAGTGAGTTTGTCAAGCTCCCGTTTTTGCTTGCACTGCGTAGACTGGCTCAAATTAGCACACTTTTCATCGTTTATCCGGTTGACAAATCGGTAATTATTTTACAAAGCGCGAAAGAATAAAAACTAAGGCTGTGACGTTGAGAGGAGGGGCGCCGTGATTGGATGGTGCCCAAGGTTAGCAATCACACAAGTTTAGGTTTCGGTTTCGGTTCTGTAAAACATAATCAATGGGTTTGTTGGATGGGCATTCTCAATATCTCAGTAATCATCGTACCGCGCTTCTGCCATGTTGTCGGCTGTAAAATGCACAAGATAAGCCTCCCAGGACGGCTTGTAGTCGTAGCATTCACTAGCCGAGACCTACGCAGTGCATGAACGCCCTCCGCGTACCCGCAGACGCCCAAATGTCATGCGCTTTTCCCCCATATTTGGAGCTTGCCTCCCTCATGCCTGTATCGTAAAAAGCGTGTTCGCACCAGGCCAAGGGTCTGTTCATTCTGGCCTGTGCCCACTGCCTGCAAGCAGTCGGTGCTTATGGCAACAGCACGCCAACGAGAACTCGCTTGCGCGCCAGTGCCAGCCTGCGGGCGTTTTGTGAACTAGTTCGTGTAGCCATGAACGTTGCGGCCCCAAAAAAGGTGAACTCAATATAGAAACATCGGCGAAAAACAAAAAAGTTAACTAAAAAAAAAAAAAAAAAAGCACGTACCCGCGGGGATTCGAACTCGTGACACGCAAAACATCTGGGGGGAATTCCTAGCGCCCCAGACTGCTGGGCCACGGAGCGGGACGCGAACGTTTTGCTAATATAGGGTATATATTGTACAACCGGTTTACACTTTTATTTAGTTTTGGCATTTCAAGCCGCTTAGGTGACTATTTGTTGTACTGCGATCGTGCAGTAAGCGTCGCCCGAGTTTCCACAGTAGCTCACGTCTAGCAATTGCATTTCGTAGACGGAAAAGCGTTCGCAGATGCGTAGTCGTGCTGCTGACCGCTGTGCTTGTTCGCCCAGCGCAAAAAAGTGCTTCCCGCGCCCTAGTTTTACGCTGTACGGTAAAAATATCAGTTGATTTTATTTGTTTAGTACCTATATTGACTTCGCTGACTCTTCTCCCGCCTTCAAGAGGCCTTATATTTTCCTTCTGGCGTACCAGTCAGCGAAGCGTCGCATGTGCAGCGCTTGTGTGAAGCGACCTTGACTTGGAGCTAGATACAGTGTACAAACAAACCAAGTAAAGAAAGGCACATTCTTCCATTCACAAACGTGTCCTGGCTTCGTTTCAACTAAGCGAACGAATTGCGACCAAGCAATTTTTTTTAACCTCCTTGATTGCGACGACCCGCCGGCGGCCGACGGACGAAACGCTGGGCCGACTGACTCTGTCGGCCGGGGAGCCGTGCAGTAGCGCAGCCGTGGCGCAGCCAATTGCCAGCTCATCCCCTCCTGACGTCACACGAAAACGCCACAGAAAATGGGCGAGCGTAAAGAGAGGAGGACAGCGTTTTTGAATTGGTTTTTCTACTAAATAAAATCGCGTAAACGCGCCTAGAGTGGTCGAAACATGGCCTGGGGACTCCGGACTACAATTTGCGCTAGTAATCCCGCAATGTTTACATATCACTTTAGTGTCCCTTTAAGGAAACGCAACCTGTTTGTTTGTTTGTTTATGCGACAATTGTATTTGTACTTTGTGTCCCTTTTTTCTTATTCCCCCTCCCCCCTACACTAATGCCTGTAAAGGCGATGTAGGTATTTGAATAAATAAATAAGGTGGTGGTGGTCCCACTCCCTCGGCTCGCGCTGGCTGTTTTGAATGATGTTTGCGTAGCCGCTGTTGCGCTTCAGTTTGCAGCACAGACACGGCTAATATATCATTTGACAGCAGAAGTCCTCTACCTCCTCAACTCGCTAACCAGTGTATTTTAGCTCAGTTGGCTTAGGAGAAGAAGCCAAAAACAAGGGAGAAACATCGTATTTTTGCTTCGCTTGCGTCGGCATTTGCAATAATTAAGGAAAACTGTTCGAAGCAATTACATTCGGCTTGGTATGAGCTTAAAATACATGTCTATGCAGGCAATTAGGGCAGCAATGTTCGTTTCAGCGAATAGATTTTGTTATAAGGCTGTTGGGAAAAGTCTAAAGTAGTGAAAAGTTACTCGCATAAAACTTTAAAAAGGCTTAACGTAGAGCAATACATTTTCGTGTGAGCGTTGCCAGCTTACGTATGTCAACACTATTCAAATTTTGCTGCATTTGCTGCAATGGAACCACCTTCCCCAGCACATTGTGTCCATTGAAGATCCGTCGTCATTCAAGAATGCACTTTCTGTACATGTTATGCAGTAACCTGGTTTCCGGAAATGTGCTTGCGTTTACAGACTGCCTGTTTCTACGGTGTTACCTGTTTTCATGCACTGTACCCGCCCCCTCTGAAACGCCGTAAAAGCCCTGAGGGCACTCTAATAAATAAAAATAAATAAATAAAAACACTTCAAACTTCTTAATCATTGCCGCGACAAATTTATAGCACTATTGGCCGCACGTTGTAATGAAGCGCCTTCCGGTGGCGAAATTGTCAAGCTGCTTTCATCAAATTCAACTTTTTTTCTAACGAGGGCGCGGCCAAACTGCCTATTCCAGCTTTTCTTTTCGGGGTGCTGGTACTCTATCAATAACTAAAGTCGGTTTATTGTTCAGGCTGCGGGGATCTCCGTCGCTACGCTGTCCTTTCAATTTGTGTCACCACGCCGTGGGAAGGACGCTGGTACCAAATTTGATTGTTACCCGTTTGACCACTCTGTACCGCCGTTTTCCATGGAGTGCAGTGGTGCGAGGATTTTTGTTATTTTATCAGCGATGGGTAAATCGCGAAAATTTCATCGAAGGCGGAAAAATGCTTTTGCCAGTCGCCGAACGCAGCTGAGAGGTGCGTCAGACGCTGCACACGGGTACGGAGTTCCTTTTTTGGTTGTCATCGCACGCAGTGACGGCGCTAGCGCGCTCCAGGTGATATTAGTGCTTTTCCGTCTTGTTGTTGTACACTTGCATGTTATAAGGGTCGAAGTGTTCGCACGTGTTATGAAAATGCAAAACCGCGATTAGTTCTCACAACAATTTCAAGGGCGTGGGGCTGCATGTTTCACCTTTCACTTTTTTTGTCTCAATGCTAAAAGCTCAGGGTGGTTATAGTTCGCCGCCAAAGCTGTTCAGCCACCGCTTGCGCTTTAGACCTACATAATTGTCAGATAGGGCATGTTTGATCCTTTATATGTTTATTTGTAAGATTTGTAATATACTGCTACCAATATGTTGGCAGCCAAGGCACCAGTGGTTACATATTTATGCATTCGTCACTGTGGGGCAGCGGAGAACTCGCGTGGTACAGCGAAACACGTCACCGAACACGCAACCGTATATTTCTCAAATGGGCCTGGTGTGAAACCGTTTGACCTGTACAGCTGTTAGACAGGTCCGGTACGAACCGGCTTAATTTTGAACAGTATTTGTCAATACAGATTACAGTTGCAGCGCAAAATGGTTACCGCAGTATCTAAAACAATACCCAAAAAACGGCGAATGATTACACACAAACGGAAATTCGAACCGGCCGATTCCGACGCACTACATCTAGTGATTCAAACCAGTCTGGCAAAAGCTGTGGGTTGAAGATGCAATATTTGCATCGGCTGCTAATATTTGTCAGCCAACCCAACAAAAAACATGAGTATTTTAATGACGCTTCTGTAGCAAGCGTGCTACAAATCACTGCAATTAGCTTATTAGTAGGGACTGCTTCAAGAGGAAGAGCGGTCTCAATATGTGCTCGTGGTGCTGTCTGCTGTGGTAGTTCACCGTACCCGAAATGTGCTGCCCGTACTTTGGGTTTCACGATTTACAATTAACGTTTGTTTATTTAGTCATTATTACCTGTATTGGGTAAGTTCCCACCTTGGAAAAAAAAATTACACGTGCAGCCCAAACGTTATAATTTTATGTTTGGCTGCTAAAGCTTATACAGTTAAAAACTTTCAAATACAAAGCTGAAAATGTCTAACATAAAGTGTATATAAATCAAAATTGCCGAAAATATGCATGTTGCACGAACAGTATTAAATACAAAACGTTTGGTGCGATCAACACGACTTGACAAGAACCTAACGTAAACAACAATCAGTGCATATACCCACCAAGAATATCACATCATTTAGCTACGCTCCGTAATGATAAAAGACTGAAACATTTTATATCTGGCACGTTTTGGTTTGGCACAACTGGCCATAATATAAAAAGTTACCAATATTTTTAAATTACTCTGCAGCATTGTATCGTTCTATATATATAAAAGAAAATAGCATGCAATTAGTTTCTAGAAGCACAGTTATCACTGTTCGCATCTCTCATGGATGCAAAAATCAAGTTTTGAGAAAAATGGCTTTGAAGGTTTAGACATATTGTGCGTATAATCAAAAACAGTCAATGCGGCTAAAATCCTCCCGGCTCATAGCGTGCTCCCTCATTGTAAGCGGCACGATCTCGCTTTGACCGACCTTAAGGGCACATGATTTTTAAATGCAGAGCATTTGTTTAACTCACGATGTCACCCGTGCGTGGGCGTCCGCAGCATCCAGCCTCCCCCTACACTATAAAAAGAAATAACAGTTACCGGCACCTGGTTTCGATCCCATGACCCTGCGGGTGGAACGCAAGGTACACGGTGCTCTACCCACTACGCCACAAAACCGACACAGAATGAAAGGCTACGAACGAGCCTTATATCCTTGACTCATTCAAACTACGTCATAAAAGCTGCTGATACAACGTATTCACTACCTGTGGGTGGAACGCGAGGTACATGGTGCTCTTCCCACTGCGCCACAAAACCGACCCAGAATCAAAGGCTACGAACGCGCCTTGTATCCTTGCCTCATTCAAAATACGTCGTCAGCGGCGTGCGTTGGCGACTCAGCGGCGTGCTAGCGGCGTGATAGCTGCGTGGTGTACACGTGATAGCACCAACCCCCCAAACACTAAATGTTAACGCAATACACCCGCCCCCTATGCGACGCATTTACTCGAGTCCCCCTCGCGGGGAGATGGGCCCATTTTTTTGCCTGTTTTGCGTCTTACAATGGACTCACGTGCGGCCTTCGTCATACGGTTACAGTCAATGGTCAGGCACGCCTTCCTCGTACTATAACCAACTGCAGCCTATAAAGTACTATAACTTTCTCCTTGTAAGGCTCGAACTAATTCCGCGAGCCTAAAACAGCATACGAAAAAGCACGGACAACAAGACACAAACACAAGTAAACGCAAATGCGCGCAGTGGCAACAAGAGCGTGCCATCCACTTCTTTTTAGTAGAAATTTTTTAATAAATTGAATTCCCATATCCCGCAAAACGCGCCCAAAATAAATTAGCATTACCTAATGTATATACAAAAATAACACTTATGACGTTATGGGAGATCCCGCGGAATCGGAAACCTTCAGTTCCGGTTTAAGATGCGTCTCGGAGAGGCTAAAAAAAGTGATCATAACTTTTGAACCGAAAAGATATCAGCAGAGTTTTTTTCTAAATATTCTTCAATAGAAAGCGATGTTGAAAATGTTAATCTTAAAAAAAGCCATCTTTTTCTAAAAAATTGCGTTTTGAAGGTGGTGACCTACCTCGCCGATTCTACTTTCTCCTTTAAATGACTCTCGCTTTTCTACTACTCTAGGAGTGGCGCAGGCATAAGCAGGTTGCAGCAAGAGTAATTTCATTTCGGCGAAGCATAGCATGCGTTTTTATTTGGAGCTCATTGGCTAGATGCCCTTTACTACGCTTGAAGCAATCTACAAACAAACAAAAGCCAGATTCTATCGAGCAGAAACCCTGTCATGGTTTCGATTTAACAGAGCGAACAAATAGCAAGGATTCACTCTGGGGCCAGCGGAATGAGTCTGTCAGAGGGTCGGCAAACAGCGAAGTTTAGCCAATCCTGCGCGTCAACCGAAACATATGTACCCGAAACACAAGCAGGATGCAGAGATGAATGAACTTGATTCAAATGGATTTGGCTACTTAATAAATGTGAGAAGGAGGAAAAAGAACTATTGTTTGCCCAAAATGGGGTCAGGGGTGGTGTAAGCTGGAAGTACTTTCGCCCCTCTTCAGCCATCCGCCATCCGGACACCCCAAGACTGAGACGCGGGGTCAGAGCTGAGCAGCATCGCTGCTTGCTTTATCGGTGGTGGTTATGGCCGGGGCAGGCCAATAGCATGTGTTTCATGTCAGCCCTTCCTTCGCAGTTTTCAGATCGGTCGCTGTGCAGCTCTGAATAATACTGATTTTACAATACGGGGTTGGGGTACACAATCACGTCTGTAGTGGGCTCCACGCAACTGATTCTTTTTAACCTGATGTTTTATGTGCCTCTGGATATTTTAGCCTCCCCACTCAGTAATAATCGATAATTCCTCCGTTAGTGGCCATGCGTTCACTGCTCGTTCCAGGCGAGGGCTGGTCTGTGGTGCACCTTCGGCTAGCTAGGAGGATCACCAGGAGGCTAGTCAGTGCGGTCCGAGTATTCAGCAGCCTCAACGTATATCGCTTATTCATTTTTTTAAAGCACTTGTGGATAGCTTTGGCTTTCTTGCCTGCGCTCTTCGTTATGGACTGGTGCATGATCCTAGGTAAACGAGGAATGTGCAAATGTGCTCGTGCTTCGAGGAGAACGTCAACTTTCTTTCCACTTTCTTTCAATTTTGCGAATCATAACCAATGCTTAGGGATCGCAGCACATTTCTTTCAGTGCGACGTTTCATAAGCCTCTCCAACTGGGAGATTTGTTGGTCTTCCTTTAGCTCGTCGAGCGAATTGCAAAGCCCTAATGCATCGAGCAGGTTGGTCGGCGCTGTTATGCGTATGTCTAAGGCTTGCTTGTATACTTTTGGAATCATACTAGTGATTGTTCTTCTTTCGTTTGTCTTGAGTGAGCCTAATGGTGCTACGTAGACTATCCTACTGAGGACGAAGGCCTGAATGAGGCTGTTTAGATTACCTTCGTTGATTCCTTGGTGTCTATTGACGACTCCGGAAATCAATGTGCTCGTTTGGAGTACGCTTTTTTCTGGTATCCTGACATCTTAGGTGTTGTGACCATTCACTTGAATTCGCAGTCCCACACTTTGATTGACACGATTGGTATGAGCTCACCTTTTACTTCTGCTTCGAGCGGAGATTTATAAGAGCTTTTATTCTCCCCCTGTTGGCCCGATATAGTGGTATTTTTTTATTTTTCTGGCGAACATGCGAGGCCCCTAGGTTGAACGTACGTCTCTATAGTAATAATTGCTTCCTGTAAGGTGTCTTGTATTGCTCCATCACAGCCGCCGGTTACCCAGACCTTGAGGTCATCTGCCTGGATGCTATAGTTTAGCCCTTTATATTCTTTAATTCCGACGGTAGTCTGATAATGGCTATGCTAACAAAGAGAGGAAGAGTACAGACCCTTCCGGTGTGCTATGTACTCCTAGTTTGAGATCGTACGATTCAATGCTGCCGATTTTTCTTTTTGTAGTTCTGTCAGAGAGGAAATTCCTTACGTAATTCTACGTCATAAACCGTATTCCTAGCATCGCGAGGTTTTGTAGGATCGCTGTTGGGCGCACGTTATCGAATGCCTTCGTTAGGTCTAGGCCTATTATGGCTTTTGTGTCTCTCGATGATGTGCCAATTCCGTCTGCGAACTGATGTTTGAGCTGTAATAGGAAGTCTTGAGTTAATAACTTTAGCCCAAGGCCGATTATAGTGGGGGGGGTATAAATCTTTGTCTAGGATGTATTTATTAATTATTCTTAGTACAACGCGCTCCACAAGATTTCCATGGACGAATCCAGGAAAAGGTGTCTTAGGTTATCTAGCCCAAACTTCTTTCCTGGCTTGGGAATCATGATGATGTTGGCTGTTTTAAATCGCTCCGGGATGCTTCCCATTTGCCATCTTAGATGCATATACTCTGCCAGTGCTTTTACACAATCGTAATCGATGTGTCTTTATATTTTGTTTAATCCCATCCTGGCCCAGTGCACATTTTGTACGAAGTTCCTGGATGGCTTCCCAGCCCTTCGCTGTTGTAATGGGGCGGTCTAGTTCGGGGTTTGGAGTTCCCTCGTATAGTTTGAGGTTCTCCTTCGAGTTCGATCTAATGTGTCTGTTTTGGATTGCTTCTGTGAGGTTCTTGTCCGATCTTGGATAATCATGTATGATCTTGCTGAGTTTGTGTCTCTGGGTGGTCTTGCATTCCTGGGAATCTATTAGGTAGCGAAGTATATTCAATATTTTTCCAAGTACCATTGGCGAGTCCATTCTTTTGCACGTGCTTTACCAATTCTGGCGGCCAGTTCCTTTACATACTCTTTTATTTCCCTGTTTAAATACGCTATTCGCATTTGTAGGTTGCGGTTTAGCTTCTGTGTGCCCAACCGTGTCAGAAGGCTTTGTTTTGCCTCCCAAATGTGCAAGAGTTTGGTGTCGGATTGCTGGAGCTCTGCTTCTGCGGGTGTCGTTTTCGTCGTTTTTCTTGCATGTGTGTGCAACTGCTCTACAAATTCCTAAATGTCTCCTATGCTTCCTCTCTCTTCCGATATTTATCGTTTGGCTGCCCTGACTCTTCTGTATTCTTCCCAGTTTGCAATCCTGATTATGTTTCCTCTTTTGTGATAGGCTGGGCCTGCTGTGAGCCGTCTGGCCACTATGAAGTGGTCACTGTCCACGTTTTCCTGCAGGTTGATCAACTCTGGGTCGTCAACGATGTCTTTTGTAAAGGTCAAGTCAGGCGTCGTGTCCATGCTGACGCTGTTGCCTAGACTGGTGGGGTACGTTGGGTCGGTGGCTAGGGAAAGGCCAGCTAGTTGGACGTCTTGCCACAAGTTGCTTCCCTTTGTCGTATCCTGTTTGTAGCTCCAGCCGGAGTGGTGTGCAATAAAGTCCCCCGTTATGATCACGGCATTTCTCTTGGTTATGTCTATTACCTAGCGGAATAGATTCGCAAACTTGTGGCTACTACGCTTGTGGTTACTTGTGGTTGCTGTACACGTTATGTGTAAAAATACTTCATCGCCTATTTGTTTGGTTGAAATGATTTTGGTGAGGACATTGTCGATTGCTTTTTTGCCTGTGTCGTGCTCCATAACTGGTAGATTGTGCTTGCTCGGGGTGGCGACCACGGGTTTCTTACAACTATCGCTAGAGGAGTGTTCATTTCCTGTGCCGATGGTTTTATTATTCGGTAGTTTGGCTGGGTTTCCCGTTTCTTGCAAGCAGATTACATTCGATCTTTCCTCTATGCGGTTATTAAGTATAAATGTATCTAGATTTGCCCTCTTCCTCTGAAGCCACCGCAATTCCATTGCCATATAACGTGTCTGTTGTAGCGATTATTGGCCATAAGTGATGGGTTCAATGGCCTCAAGGGGGCCCTGGTACTTTCTGTCGTGGGTGGCCAGGCGTAGGGTTCGGTCGTTTTGATGGGACCTACTTGTCCGCAGGATGGAGAAAAAAAAAGCTTAGGAGAGGCCCTGACGTCACACCCAGCGCAGCCGGAAACGCCATTTTTGTAAGTCGAATGGCGGACTCTTTTTCCCTCTCTCTCTGTGCACTTTCTCCACCTCCTCCGTCCTGTATCGCCTCTCTGTCTGCATCTGCCAGCGCGCGAGCCGGAGGAAATCAGCTGATAGGCCGGGTAGAAGGCCGTTTTTGCAGCGCGTGACCGTGAACCTAAACGCGCGGTTACACCGTTACACGGCCTTTAGTGTGGCCGGAGCAGTTTTGTGAAGCGGCTCGCTCTAACCATGCCGCAATGCTCGGTGCCAGGCTGCAAGTCGCGATCGGTACCCAAGGAATTGGGCGTCACTTCCCACCGGTGAATGCATCATTCCGCTGACTAGTATTGCTGCACATTGGTGTGCATTCATCCTTTGTTCGCAATCGCCGCCGTTTTTAGGTTCCCAAGCGATGGAGAACGCCGCAAACAGTGGGCGAAACGCCGTGCAGCTACCGCACTGGAGAGTGCCCAAGTTTGCGTTGCAGTTTCACTGGCAATCCAGAGATGACTATTCAATTAAACGGCCGTTCTTTATATATAGGTAAGCAGCACTTCATGCAGATTTCAAGCTAAAAAATTGTGGAATGTTATTACCGTTGTTCGCGTGCCTTCGATAGACTTTTTGCGAAGGAGAGGGAGGAGAAGGAGGTAAAACGTTTTATCGAGCCTAAAAAAAAAAGAAGAGGGTGGGCGGCATCAATAAACTTTTTTTCGACAAGCTTCAACTTGTCTCAGTGTCAATAAATTCAAGGTGATATAAGCTGAAAGCGTTGATACACTAACCTCGCAGTCTGAAGCGTTGAAAAGCGAAATCCAGAGCGAGACCACAAAAAAAGATGCACATTCCAGATCCAGCACTCTTCCAGTCAACAGACGGACACCTACCAAGGTAATAGGACGATGGAATTATATCAACCGTGAATCTACCTTGTAACAACTGCAAAGGCACTGCCGCGCATCGCCGGCCTAGCAAACTACATGCACCGGCGACGACCAAAAAATTCAGTTGCGAATCATTCGGTTGCAAGTCGCCTACGCACTGCACACCGTGTATCACTTCCCGAAAATCTACTTGACGGCTGTCCGCGCGTACGACGGGACGGCGCGTTCACGATATCTGCACTTCAATAGGCGCGTCGTGATCGCGACCGGAGCAAAAGCTTGACGCGGTACAAGGTGCACTTGCAAGTAGAAATTAAATGACATATTCACATCGGCGCAGCTGTCGCAACTCGCAGCATCTTTTTAGAGTTCCGCAAGACCACAGCGCAGCAAAGCGAAGCAGACATCTTCGCAATCGGACGACAGGGCATGCGCTGCCTTTCCTCCATGACTGGCGGACGGCGGGCGAGCCGTTGCTAGGACGCCGTTGCTAACGCGACTTTCAATGGCCGCCGAAAACACGTGACTTCCTCTACACTTTTGCCAATGAGCGGGGATAGCTGGGGGCCTCTCCTAAGCTTTTTTTTCCTCCATGGTCCGCAGCCTCGTTTACTGTAGCGGGCATTTTTTAGTGCAAAAAGTCTCGCTTTTATGCGTCCCTCAGATTTTGTAAGCATGTTCCCAACATTTTACTCAAACTGTCGTATTCTAGTGTTTAACAGTTTCTCATCAGCAATATTTCTTTGAAGGGTAATGTTGTCTTTTCCTTCTGTTTTGTGCTAGGGATTGCGGCCATTCTCTTCGGGCGGGGAGATTCCGTACTTGGGTTCCCTTCTGTCATATTTATCGGCTTGTGGCTACAGGTTGCGTTGCAACTTCGATCCTTGTTCCCTCCTTGAAATACTCAGTTGATGAATTGTCCTTGTTAACTTTATTAATGCTTAGTATCTCTGCCTTGAGTGCCCCGTTTTCTGCCATTACTGTTGCGAACGTTTGTCGAATTTTAGTGATTTCCGTCTGGTAATCTAATTGGCTTTGAATTTTGATGTGTGCGTGCTGTGCGGAGCCTTGGGAGATAACACCAGCCCACCTCACCTTATTTTGTTTAGACCCTTCTTTTTGTCGACATTCCTTCTGCTGCGCCTGGCTTGTCGCACGTCTTGTCTCGGATTTCTACCTTGACCATGACCTGGACCTTGATCTCGAATCGCTCCTCTACCAAGTTCGGTCGTCCTCGATCCGCTGCCGAGACTTAGAAGTACAGCTGCGCCGAAGAGGAGCCGCCTTGTTTTGGGTGCTGCCTGCGCTGCTTCTCTATTCCGTGTTCCCGTGCCTCCATTGCCGCTTGCGTTGTCTCAAAAGGGTAGACGCGGGAAAGAGCCGGGACGGTCTCTTCCGAGGTTTTGTGTAATTGCCTTCGTTGCACCATGTCTGAGTATTCCCGAAACGCTGTCACCTGTGCTGAACAGGTTGTGCAGGTTTACTTTCGCTTCCAAGAGTTTATTCCTCTCCCACCGTCACTTTTTGAGTAGCAACGGTATTTGGTAGGGTTGGCAATACTTTTTTGGCAAGGTCGGTCGTATCTGTCGCAAAGCGCGCACTTGGGGTAACACTTGTGCTTTTCCTGCGGCTTCTTGGCTCTACAGCCCCTGCAGATCTTGTTTTATGGAGCGGGGCACACGTTAGTCCTGTGGCCGAGTCTTCCGCACGTGTCGCATACCTCGTGCTTCTTCTTATACAGATAACGCCGATATTTCGCGCGTATGTACAAGACGTAGTACAGCAACACCTCTCCCTCCAACACGACGAATGCCGAAATTGTTCGGCCCATTCTTCTCGAGTGAAAATCTTGTGGTTTCGTTTATTCACCAAGCTTCGAGTTATGTCGTCGTCACAGTCGCTCGCCGGTATATTGCGGAATACGTCGATTGAGCTGTCATCAGGCGGTGCGGCTATGCCATAACTTCATGAACGTGCTCGCCGTCTGGATTGCCTTGATAGAGTTGTATTTCGCCTCCCTTTTCATGCTTGGTGTGCTTGCAACCATAATGTATTTAGTGCATTGATTCCCAGCGTGTCTTCCTCCGCTCCTTCCGCTGTTACTTTCATGGCGCGCAGTATTCCGTCGCGGAGAATCGCTTGGCTGATCTTCTAACCATCTAGGCCTTCCCTCGGGCGAAGCACGATCTTGATGTCTTCACGCGGTAACTGCGGCTGCCACACAGGGTGAAGCGGCTTACGGAGTCGTTGTCGAAAATGCGAAGCCCGGCTTCAGGATTCGGGTTCGTCGCCCTCTTGTCTGTTGCCGGTCCCTTGCTTTGGGCTCAACTGCAGTAGAGCTCGAGCGCTTCGTTGTCTGTGGCTCGTCAGCCAGCCGGCCTCACTTGTAAGCTCTTCGGGTGATTCTGACTCGCCCTCTATTTCGACGGCCTCCATTGACCTTCCTGTTCCCGGGAGATGAGTTCCAGAGAACGCTGCAGTGGTCGACGACCCCCGCAAAGGCAAGAGGCAGTCTCAGTGGCCACCACCCTCCTCGTTCGGAGCCCATGTTCCAAGTAGGCGTAGCGAGCTCCGGATCGCCCGCTGTCAAAGACACGGCAAATGTCGTTACCACGGCTAAATTGTCACGTAACATGAAACCACAGGTATCATTTACCTTCAGGACACACTATTCAGAGGATGTTTGCAGGTAGAATCCACATTCACGGCACGCAAATGCAAAAGAACAAGAAAGCCCACGTGGTAGGGCCTCTGGTGGCGAGTCCTAATAAATGCGCGTACACGCACCTAAATAACTCAAAACAGGACTTAAAAACTCCGCACTTCATCTTGCACAAACAAACTTTGGTATTTACGAAATAATTCAGTGCCCTGTAAAAAAGCAGTCTCCAAGTGATTAAAGATAAAATGCGGGATATTCAGGTGTGAATGCAAATTTACTGTGTAACGTTTCGAATGAGAGACAGGCGCGATACCACCACGCCACACAGACTACATAGATTAAGCTTACTTAAAGCGGGCTAGTGTGCCTTCTTTATTACAAGGAGAAAAAAATTGGAGAGGTTGACCCTTTTAATGGGCGCCGGAGACACCTTCTCGCCTAAAGTAATGTTCTTTGAATACAAGTGGTTACACAAACTCGCTGCCCAGTTCGGTAAAAGCGCGCTCTTCTGATGAGTTCTTGCAAAGTTCATTGAGTCAAGAACACCGCACACAATACACTGCGAAGAGAAATTTGTCCTTGTTCTCCCTTGATGGAAGTCGGTGATTATGCTACTCACTTGATGCGGGTCAGGGGAAATTCACATAAACCAACAGATAATAAATCACACAGAAGATCAAGAAAAATCCTACACTACAGAACTGGCGATATGCAGTACAGAATAGAAGAAGGAAAAACTGCAGAACGAAAAACGCTAAAAAAGCAAGGGTGGCTAGTCATGTTTGTAGACTCTAAGGGTCAATAATACGAAAGGTAGAGTTACATTTCAAAATAATAAAGTACTAATAAAGTCCTAATAAAGAAGTCTCCAGAAAGTGTTTTAGTGCAAAAAACGAGCGCCGTCGCTGCCTCATTGTTCACCATAGTCCGAGATCTTTGGCGAGGTTAAATGGCCTATTGAGTAAAGACATGAGCACACTTATAAAGTGCCTCTACGCATCGCCATGACGGGGACATTCTAAAAGTACATGACTAATGGTTTCATCAAGAAGACCTCAGTCAGTCGGTGGGTTTTGGCCTTAGACCTCAAATCATTTGTTAGATGAACTTTTTCTTTTGTTACAAGTTGCAGATATGCGACAGGCAAATTACTTGTCTGTTTAATCCCCGTTTGGCTCGCGCTCCACATCAGCGCGACTGTAATGCGTCTTGTTACTGCAGCAATCGTGCGGCAATGCTGCAGAAGATAGCGAATTCTGAGCGAGACACTTATCTGTGAAAGCCTTACAATATACCCGAGTCATACCTTCAGATTTTGGTATCATGAGCTATTCCAAAACTACAAGCACCAATTGGTGCGACGTTTCACTGGCCGTCATGAGACCTAATAATGTGCTGTATAAAGCGAACAGTAAATACAGATACAATAAACGTTTTTGAATGCACTTAGCACTTGTAATGAGGAAAAGGAAAAGTAGGGTAACAATACCCAGCAGGAACGTGGAATCTGTACTCACCACCCCGAACTTCTCGCTCACGGGGATGCCTAACCCAGCAGCCAAGCACTCAGCGAATACAAAGGACAGCATTACGTAAACCAGAAAGCCTTTTTCCCGTCTTCAACTTTTAATAACGCTGTTGTATGACCTGCTTCCGTGACCCGGAATGTATATGCTCATTCCTGTAATAATTACTGATGCCGATCAACAGGACAGTGTAAATTATAAAATAAAAATAAAGAGCGTTGCATGCCTTCTTGAAACTTCTTGAAACACTTGCTCTAAGATGGATTTGGTCCCGGAGCTTCAGACTAGCGAGCGAATGCCAATGCACCCGTCTTCTCCACACGTTGCCAAACGTAGAATGAATGTTATTGTTTTTCGTTGTTGTGTTGCATGGCCCGAGTTGTCGGAATTGGTACGGAAAATCCCTTTTGAGCAGATAATGTGTTGTTTAGCAAATTTTACCGAACAAGGGGATGTCAACTGTGAATATTTAATTTGCGTAATCCGCCTCATGCCGAAACGTAGTAGTATATGGTTGTAAGAGCTCCGTGCTTGCCGCGCAGTCCCCTGTTGCAAGCGAAGTAGTGCGTGAGTCACTCAGCTTGTTCAAGTAAGTAGCGCCCTCAGGACCACAGCGAAAGTATGGACGGCCACCCATTGCAGCCGAAATGTGCCTCGTAGATGTAGTTCTTTTGCGCCATTCGTCACAAATACACAACCGACAGATTTGGTGCAAATAAAATGTAGCATGGCAGGAGCTAGGAACAGTCAGTCTAAAGCTGTGAATTTATCCAAGCGGGCTTAAATGCTCGCGAACCATATTTGTTGTAAAGAAATGTATACAGCAAAAAGATGAATACTTGAGGTTGTATCATAGAAATTTGCGACATGCCGCTTCGTTACATGATTTTCTCCGATAACAATGCAACTCAAGACACAGCATCGCCGAGTTGGAATAAGTGTGTTTACAGATAGCAATAAGGTTATTTTCACTTTATGCCCGATAACACAAACTTTTAAAGAAGGAATAATTTTTCATATAAGAAACATCCTTTGTGTTTTTTAAAGGTTAATACCACTGGTACGAATTGTTTTTAACCGTTCTAGATATTTTGAAAAAATTAGCTCCGTGTATACGTAGATTGCGTGTGCAATTTTAAATATTGCATTTTGCAACACATTACGTAGGAAAACATTTCTCTGATCGGGTATGGTTGCTTTTGGATATAATGTTTACTATTTTTTATTAAAAAGTTGTTCAAGATTCATATCACGACGTGTGTAACTTACTGTAGTGTACTGACATTTTCCCTGCAACAGAAAGCTCAAAGCCAAGCTTGAACTAGTTTGGCATCGCTAGAGAAATAGGAGCTCGGGATCGACCTAGCTGCTTCACGTTAGGGGGTTACGCTTTGCTCAGTTTTTTAATTATTTGCGATGTTTTTGGTACGCTGGAGTAAGCGTTCCGAGTTGAGACAGGTGCCTCATAGGGATGTTTTTAGGCAGAAAGTTGGCTCAATCCGCGATAGGCTTTATTCTATTTGGAGATGGCTTCTTCTTCTGCAGAACCAAATTTTACCGGTGAAGAAACTATGCCCTCGCAGCGGACACACGAGGCGCGGTGCTTAGACGACACACCTTCATTACGCCGCGTGTTTCCCCAGTAAAGTACAGCCCAGCAGGGTAGGTAGCTCTCAACGCTGCTGGACGCTGACCCCTACTAGTGTTGAGCTCATCCGGAAGTCTATGCCAGGAGGCGAGCACATTCTCTTTGTGGTTGGGATGCTTTCGGGTTCTTCCTCCTCATGACCATGCACTTCTTTCGTTTTTCTGGGTATTTTGAGAATTGCAGCGGACAAATCTCAAGCGTAACAGCTCTGTTTAAAGAGTATAAACCACAATGTTGAAAAAACAATGCATTCACTAGAAAACGCTTTAGGGAGCTTGCAGCATATAAGAAATGCATTCTGAAAGGGCACAACAGGGAAATTGTCATCTCGTCTATAACAGAGGGCGCGACAGATGAAATTGAGTGAATGCTTAGGTTGGAAAAGAGGTTTAACACTCCAAATAGTTGAGCGAACCAGTCAATGTGCGTAACGAATATGACGCCCGTAGGCTCGGCGCCGTCTTCAGGAATCATCCTTTTATACAACGTTTATAGGAAGGACACTATAATGGTATTGCCGCCAGGGCGCCATTTAACAATATATGCGTACAACGCAGACAACCCAGCTTCTCAGGATTAGCTAGTAGTAAAATTGTCAAGGTGAAATAAATGATAGAATGTATCGGCGTAATCAACGACGAGGGACGCAGAAGAAATTCGCAAGAAGGGCGCTGACTCACCACTAGTATGTTATAGAAAAGGAACACAAATTTACACCCGACAAGCACCATCTGATATGGTGAAAACAAACAAATTTAGAAACCTCTGATGAAACCGAGTAAAGGCCTGGTAACCGCTCACAGAGCTAGGCGGCATCTAAAAAGCTTTTTCCTCATTGTAGAGACGTGTTAACGCGCGCCTGCGTGACCGCTTGAATAATCTAACAAAGCAGACTTCCTCCCACTTATCAGCGCACTGGCGAGCATGTGGTTGCAAGCCGCCTTTTGATTAATGCAACATTTTGTTCACACATAAGGACTAGCTGACACAAGAGGTGGTTGAAGCGTATCATATCAACAACAGGTCAACCGGGTGTGTAAGCTAGCCTTCTCTGACGCTGCGGCAGGATGAAGAAGCTTTTTTAGATGCCCCTTTAATCTTTGATCGATTGTCAGGCCTTTACGTGGTTTTATCAGAGGGTTCAATATTTGTTTTTTTTTTCGCCACATCAGCTTGTACGTGTCGGCTATAAATTTATGTTCGTTTGCAACAAAATACTAGCTGCGATTCAGAGCTCGTCTTATAAATTTCTTCTGCATGCCTCATTGTTTATCGCCGTTACTATGCATCAAGAATACGTACCAACTCGCCCAACTTTCCACCTTGTTGCAAGTAATTTAAATGTTTACCAGTCTCTGTTGGCAGTAAACTGCGGAGTTTATTTGTTTCTCGGAAAAGAACAAGCCGTAATGAGGCACAAAGGAAACGCAATTTCGTTTTCTACGCTGTGTGAGAATTCTTGAAACTTGCAGACCGTTGTCATTTCTGGTGTAAACGCGTGCACAGCTGTTACAAATATTACAGTACATACCAAATGTGCACAGTAAATTAACAAAGGCGTTCGGAAAACAAGGTTTCATGAGCCTACCGTGTGGAGGAAATACGTCGACACTCCAGCTTTTGCTATACAGTTCAACTGACCAAGCCGTACATGACCCCGCCGTTCCCTCCGCCGATGTATGAAGGATAGGACGACTGATATATGACGTGGGCATCACGATTGGCACCCCTTATGCTTCTCAAGTACAACACCTAGTCTTAGTTGAGGCAGCAAAATGGAAACCAGATAAAAAGCCAAATAAACAAACCACTCCCCAAATACCCGAAGACAAAATTTTAAATCTTACATCCGATGAATAAACCTTCGAAAACATTTATGAGCATCTTAACGCCTCTGTCGTGGCTTCTGCTATGGTGATACACGTGTTGATCGCACCAAAGCAAGCAAGCTTCACTCTTACCGCTTACATCAAACATTCACCTGATATTGTAGCCCTGCAAGAAAAAAACGACCACAGGGCATTACTAGGATACATCACGTGCTCCAGTGACCGTACACCCAGAATGGCTAGTCTACTGTGCGCTTCCCTAACGGCGAACAACAATACACAACACAGTCACCGAACTGCTGCGCCACGAGAATTCATATACCAGCGTCTACATCCTTAAATTTTATATCCCACCCACCCGATCCATCTCTGGAATTGCCGAATACTAAATCCCGTACACCAACGCCTGACACTCGCAGATCTTGACTTCAATACAATGCTGTAGTGGGGTGTAGATACAGGGCTCGGCCAATTCACCGAAAGGACGGCGCCGTACCTGCTCTCGAGGACCTGCAAAGAGAAAGGAAAGAAAAAAATAAGCTCCTATCGACGCTGTGATGGTGGTTCGAAAGCAACGCTTTAAACGACACCCACAACAATTGCCCATTTGACCTCACTTGAAGTCACACACGTTGCTCTAAAGAGAGCGAAACCAGACATTCGGCAGCCGTTACCTGGAATTCGCAGGGGCGGCAACCCAAACGCAGAAACGTCGGCCACGGCCGGGCTAGAACACCGGACCCTGTCGCTGTAGCGTAGCCGTGAGCAGGCAGAATGAAAACGGAGAGGAGCGTCTTTAGAAAGGTGACACAGTGGAACCTAGCTACCCTCATGTGCTAGCTAGTGGCTACACCAGCGCAGGGCACAAGCGCGAACACCGAAACAATTCGGCATGTGAGCTTGCTGATTCCCATTTATACCGATTTAAAGTAGCTCGTTCAGCACGTTTGGTAATTGCGAGAAGGCGGAGGGAACTCTTATAATCGCTATTTGTCAGAACCAGTTGCTCCTTCCGCAATACCTCTGAAAACAACCGAATTGGTAGCGTTTCATTGACGGCTAGATGTCTCAACATTTTATTCCTGCCCTGAAACCCAATATTTTAGCGTATCTTTGCCGCACAACAACTTCCGTCAAGTCCGGGTTACCCAAGAGCTGCTGTCGAAAACGTTGATCAATCCGTGCGAAGGAACCGCGCAATGGACGTGAAGCGGCATGAAAGCAGGCCCAAAAACAACCATCGCAAAAGCTGACGACAGAGTCGACGGAACTGGTACCCGCCGTTTCACCTGCCGTCGCGCAGGAAACGGTAGATAATAGCGCGCGTTCGGCTCGCCATCTACCCTGTGCACCGTGAGCGAAAACTGCGCTCCCCTTCTTCAGACGCGTTGGGAGTTTCTTGTCCCGCATGCCCCAATGGAACCGGTGGCTGGTAGAGGTAGAAAGCTTTCCTTTGAAAAGAAGGAGAAGGTCAGAGGTAGCGGTAGTCAGACTGCGCCCCTCGCGGTGCGGTCCCGAGGTCCATCACCGGCGCTGTTGTCTCAGTCGCCATCCATAGCCGTGTAGGCCCAACGACAGCCCTGGACGCCAGCAGGAGAAGCAGGTATCCTGCCCAACAGTGGGCGGAGTACCTGGGACGCGGAGCGCGGGCAGCAATCCCTCCCCTCGGGCCTAATCTCTTCTCCTCCCGCCGCTACTCAATAGCACCACCACGTTCTTCAACACGGGACCATAACGCCAGTTTGGAACTTCTCGGCGCGCACGCTCGTCAGATCTGGGAAACAGACTGTCACCTGCCATTAGCTAACCGAAGCCACCAGGCCGTGTCCGCTTGATTCTCCGTTCCAGCCCCAGCGGAGGGAAGTAGGCTCGTTTCCACCTAGTTTTGTGATAGTATGTCAACAGACTTTATCGTCGTTGTTCGTAGCTACCCATTGGAACTATCACTTAACTTAACGCATGTCTTCATTTGGATAGAGTAGTACCGCTCATGGCCCTCCGCGCGATCCTGCCCATTTATTCATAACAAAGGCACACAGCTTGGATGTATCTGGGAAATACCCAAAAAATACTCGGTTACAGAAACCTGCCCAACAAAATAATCTACACGTCTACAAGACCTACCCCACATCACCCGCATCGGCAACAGAATTTAAGGAAACCCCTCAATGTCCTTGCTTTCACCTATAACAGCAACGATGCCAGGTTTGTCAACCTGACAGATACCTTATGCAGGAATACCTACATCATACCACATGAAATCCCACGCCATAAACCATCAGCCATAAATTCGTATGGTGAGAGTAATTGACTGGGAAGAGTTTTGAGTAAACTCCCCCATTGATCCTATTCATGATATAGAAAAATGGATAACCAAGCTCCTCACAGAGCCACCGCAACTAACCAAAGAATTAGTGCTAACTCAAGATAAACCGGGCAACTATTCCCCACTACTTATACAGCTGAAATTGCAGGAACGGGTAGCTGAAACGATCGAGAAAAGGCCACACTAACCGTAAGCTGCGCGTAAACAACGCCAAACGCATATTCAAAGCAGAAACCTACGCCAGTAAACTAAGTTAATAAAATTGCTCTTACCTATTATACGCAAAGAAATGTATAGCAAATCTAAAAAGCGTACACCCAACACGATTCGATTCCAACCTCTTGGAGACGTCTCAGCCAAGAAGGTGTTTACGCAAGCTGTCATGAAGAAGTCTTGTAGAAGCGGTAATTCGACGCAAATAGCTGTCTATTTGGGTGGTTTCAGGACATTTCCAGCAACTTCTTGTTAGTTTTTGAATTACCCACTTTTTAAGCAGTTTTCATAACTTTCAAGAGGTGTTTCAAGAACGTTCGGAGCAATCTCCTAGCTGAGTTTACTCAACACTTATAAGCGCCACTCCTTACGCGCTTCTCCTATTCACACAGGCCGCATAAGGCATCGCTTCGAGTGGTGACTACACTATACACAATCCAAAGACCTCTTTCTAAAAAACTCTTTCGACGGCCCACTGTTCTTTCAATAAATATATTAGCTAAAACTGGCACATCCTAAAAGATACTATATCCTAGATGAACGGCTGGTCGTTGTGTGTTCTCGACAACATTGGACATGTAAGTTGTGGACAGCTGGTGGCAATATCTCGGGCCTGACTGGGTGAAAAATGCAAGCGTCACGCGAGCAGCGAAACCGAAAACGATAGTAACACACATAGGGTTTTTCACAGAAACTCACTAGTAATAGGATGTTTAACGCCAGACTTTTAACGCCAGGATGTAGACCAGGATGTAGTTTAACGCCAGGATGTAGACCAAAATCAGGGTAACGTCAACAAGTAAGAGCAACACATTTTCTAAACAAAGCGTTCTTTCTAGAACAAAAAAGCCATATCTGTTTGATCAGTAAGAACTACTGCAGGAAGCTCTTACAAAGAAATGTAACCGTCAACAAGGTATTCATTTGCGAGCAGTAATGGTGCTTCATTTGGCAATGGTCAAAAGTGGGGCTTGTTCAGCTAAAGCCCATTAGTGTTGCTTTCGGCTTCCAGCTGTGATTCCCCAACCCAGCGGGAGGCCTGGGTATAGCATAACGCACCTTGTGACTTACAAGGTTCGTAAGCCATGACTAGTTGAAGTTATCACAGAAGGACAGTGACCACAAATCATGTCTACGAATTGAGAATATAGTAGTATTTATTTTTCCCAGAATGAATGAATGAATGGAGGGATGAATTTATTGAAAGAACAGGAAAGAAATGTCTGCCAGCAGGCATAATTTGACCCACCAAGGGGTGCACGCTGGAACACCTCGGGGTTTGGGGGTATCAAATAGGCGTAATAAAAGGGGATATAATTTTACAATAGAAAAAAACTAAATGTGAACACACACACTCAAGGGGCTAAAAAACAAACGCAGAACGCCTTTGTTCTTCTCTGTTGTTCCATGTCACTGGGCCGGAAGTGGACTGCGGAAAGTATTCCGTAAGAATCGAGGTAGGAGCCCGCGGACCCTTGACTGCGCCCGCTAACGCCACAGCCCGGCGGCCAAAGCGGCTCGGCCCACGAACGAACGCCGTGCAGCGTGGATGGCAGCTTTTACCTCCGTGCAGCAAAGTCTAGTCTGTGTGATCTCGTATATTTTGTTCTGAGAGCAAACTATTTGCTGGCATAAGTCTATTGTTATCTCGTTCTCCCCAAAAATCAAACTTAGGAGGTCATCTTTGTTACTTCTCTATAAAAGAATTTTCTGCACAATGCAAAGTAACTATATTGCGCCATAACTGAAATGAATCCTTCGCAGTGTTCCCATTAATATCAACTTAACTTCCTATTCCGCCGAAACAGTTTACACCGCCAAAACAAGGCAAGGCAGCAAAGTTTTCCTGCCACTGTTGCTGCCTGCCAGCCATGAATTCTGGTAATTCAGCCTCTTCAGCGCTGTCCCCAATAAACTTACGTATATCCTCAATTTCAATGTGCATTTGACGTTCTACCAACTGTAAATAAAGGTTTAAATATTACGACATGTGCCCGCGTTCTTTATAATATTTATTTATTTATTTATTGTTTTTCAGATACTATTAGCCCTTAAGGGGTGTTACAAGAGTGGGCAAGTACATCATAAACAACACTCACACGCACAAAAACTGCTCAAGTCACAGTGCAAACGAAGGACAAGAAAAGAACTCATATTATTTTAGAATTATGTCCAAGTGTTTCACAAAGCTATCAGTGGTAATTGGTCCCACAAACACTCGCGGGTCAAGGTTATTCCAGTCTACAATATATGTGGCAAGAAAGGAATGCTAAAAATATCAACCCCTGGAGAATAAGGCAAAACAGCATACGATCATAGATGCCAGGAGAGACTCGTGCGGGAATTTGCAGATATAACTTAGGACGTGAGTTTAGTTTGCCGTGTTAGTATTCGTGAAACAATTTAGGCCTTGCCATTTTTCTACGCGAGGCCAGTAACGGAAGTTTTGCCTTGGAAAGTAAGCCCATCACCGACTGATTTCTGCGATATTCTGCATAAATAAACCTGGCAGCTATTCCTTGAACTCGCTCAAGCTTATTTATTTGATACTGCTGATACGGGTCCCAAAATATACTTCCATATTCTAGAGTTGGGCGCACGAACGTTTTGTATGCAATCAGCTTAACCTCCGCAGTTGTATCTCTGAGCCTTCGTCTTAGAAGACCTAGCTTTTTTTGGGCAGTACCACATATATTATTTCATTGCATTTCATTTATTTCAACCTTAAGGCCCGAGGGCATTACATAAGGGAGGGCAAGTGAAGAGGTACAGAGCAATGTTCAAACCATAACACACACAAAAAGTAAAAGAACAACATACAGAAACTAGAATCGAATAGATTAGACAGTAAAGACAACCAAATACTGCATGTTGTCTGAAAAAAAATAGGAATTTACCAATTTAAGTGCGTACAAATCAAGAATTCTTGACAGAAATACATGAGGTAGTCAAATTATCGATAACAAGCAGGCTGCTCAGACAAGTGGTCGGTGAGCTTGGAGGCGGAACATTTCGCGGTCGGTGCATGACGTGCAGTGGTCCGGTAGAGCATTCCACAGGACTATTGCGTGGTGAAAAAATAAGGTGTTAAATGCCGATGTTTTGCCGGAGATACGAGCAATGGGTTTGCTGTGATTAAGGCGTGCGTAAGTCCTGTGCGCTGGTTGGAAGCAAGGGATGCCGATAGCGATTTTCAATATGTTCATGCCAATTCAAAATCTGTAGCAATTGTGAGACCAAGGTATTTTAGCTTACTCGTTCTCTTAATATCCGTATATTAATGACATAGTTAATTTCAAAGAGGATGTCTTTTGTGTAACTGTTATACAAGTACTTTTTCCGTAATTTATCTGCATATTCCCCTGCACACACAAATCATGCACAAAATTTAAAGAATCATTGAACAGTTCCTGATCTCCAACGCTTCTTACGCGACAAAACAGCAAACAGTCGTCAGCGAATAATCTCACTTCAATAGATGGATGCATAGAGTCCGCGATGCCATTGACATACAAAAGAAATAAAATAGGCCCGACAACAGACCCTTGAGGTATTCTGGATGTTACGGGTAAACAGGATGACCATTCGCCAGCAATTTCAACAAACTGCTGCCTGTTACATAGGTAGGCCTTATTCCAACGAAGAATCCCCGGAATAATACTACCAAAATAATACAACTTATTCATAGGTTTCACATGGCAAACTCTGTCAAAGATCAATCGAAACTGCGTCAATCTGCTCTTTCGGGTTGATGGCTTCGGCGAAGCAATGCGAAATTTCATATAATTGGGTTACAGTTGAGAGCTCCCTGCGAAACCCATGCTGTTTCGAATAAAAAAGGTTGTTTTCAATGTATTAGACTAAATATTTACTGACTATTTGCTCTCACATATTACAAACTGCACACGTAATCGAAATTGGGCGGTACTGTTCCACATGCAGTCGGTTTCCTGTTTTAAATATCGGCCCGATTCTCGCCAAAAGCCATTCACTCGGCACAACGGCTTTCTGAAACGACACATTGAAAATTCTAACAAGAAAATAGGATACCCATTCACAACATCTCTTCAGAAATGCATTTGGTATCATATCAGGCCCGCATGATTTCTTTACATCCAGGTTTTCCAGCAACGCAAGCACACCTTCTTGAACACAGTAGGTAGTATTGCGCACACGTACGAATCAAGACTGACATAAAATGCATCCCGTACAGTTTTGGTTTATTAAAACAAAACAAGCTCGATTGCAAAACGATTCCTATTTTCCCAGATATTGCATGCAGCGTTTTCAATTAAAAAAACGGCGGATATATTACTGCGAGGACGACCATATTTTCCCCTTTTCAGAGATGTTCATACCGTACACAAAATGGATGAAACAAAAGCCCAAATAAAACAGTTGCATGAGGAGAAATTTTACTTCTGGCTGCCAATAACTAAAGTGAGTGCATCGAACAACGTTAATCTCACTGGCTAATCAACGTTTGAAAAATCTTTAGGAGTGAAGCTCTTTAGGAAGTAGTAGTTTTTTTTTGTCCGTGGTTAAAGATACCAAGGAATCGCGAGAGCGAAAACACAAGCGCGGGCCACGTCACCACTACCGGCAATTAGGAAACTCAAGAAAATGCAAAGTGCTCGTGTGTTCGTGATTCGGGACGACAGCCTAGTGTCGCCTGCGTAAGTTCTTCAATCCAAGCATACCCACTGATGGTGATTGGCCAAGGTCGTGGCGACAGCCCGGCAGTGAAAAACCAATTTCCCCAGCGCTCGTTTTTGCGTGACTCGCGTTGACAGCTCGGCGTTCCAGGACACGTTCGTTAAGCCAAGCATACCCGGGTAGGAGTAATTGGCCATGATTGGCAAAAAAAAATAAAATCCAGCGTTTTCTGTAATAGTGGCAACACTTTAAAGAAAAGATGCAGACTCCCGCGTCCACCGTCACTTTGGCAATAATTGAGCGTAACTGCGGATATACGTCATGGCTTACGCCACTTCAAGGCAATGTTAAAAAATTACCACTTTAAAAAAAAAAAAGAAGCTCACCGTTATAGCAACAATGACAGAGTAAAGGTCGTTGCTGCATAGAAGCGAAACGGCTACAACAGGGAATTAATCCTTCGTTATGGTGGTGAAGGTTGCGTACTGCTTCGTTACCTTCAAATCTTACCATTAGTGTTAGCTTCAGTTATTCTTTTAAACAGTCCGAACTAAATTCATTGCTGCAAAATCGCAGTTTTTTCAACTTGTTGAAACTTTTGTTTTACGTAGGCAGCCGCAAGCATGGTGTTCATTGAAATTATAACACTTGCAACTATAAAGTCAAGCCTTGTCCCGGCATGCTACGGTTTGCCATACAACAGCCATTTCGTTATTCTAACTGTTATCCAATCGCATTTCCACGTATTCTAACCCACCTTCGCTCCCATACAATATCACTCACCTCTTTTACCTGCCTTGTAGACAGGAACGCCTATTTCCCCGGCGATAAAATGCACCCCATTTTTGTCGCGAGCGCTGGAACATTATTTCAGGCACCCTTTGGTGCAGCCTGCTTAACGCATTTGAAATGGTACTCTGTCTTTATTGGAACGTAACCCTCTAAATCAATTTCCCCTCTCGCCCATTTTTGTTCGTCGCTCGGTACCCACTGCGGCCATGATTTAAGCAGTGATAGTCCAGCGTCTATCAAAACAACTTCAACAACGTAAACCGAAGCGACTCGTGACAGGGCCTTAAACGGCTTATGCAGACAAAATATGAGTTGGTTTTATTGGAAAGATTTTGTGTTTTGTAATGCCTCCAGCACTTGTCCGGATGCAAACGATGTTTTATTCACTTGGAAATTAGACAATTTTATTTAGAGGTTTAATTTTCCCTCTAAATCGTGTGTTTTAATGGTCTCAAATAACATCACAGGAACCGACCACTCTGCAGCCAACGGCGAAGCTTTGTTTACCGTTAGTGAACATAGATGGCGTCACCAAACCGCGGCAAGTGGTCTTCTGCCTTTGGTTTGTTCTTGGCCGTATTTAAACCTCGCTTTTTCTTGTTCAAAGAAAAAATATCGTTTCGTGAAACATGGTGCTTGCTCCACAGATATGGTCACGTAAGACACCACTGCTTGCGCCAATCGGTCAGTGTCATCCGAGACAACCCTAAAGCCCCGCAGTCATGTGCAGCTAAACCATACATGGAGCACCCAGTAAAAACAGCAGTAGAAATCGGCGCGTTTATGTTCACGTGTGCTTTCAAAACTTCAACTGTTCGTTACACCATTCCTATTGCTTTAAAAAGAGTGTGCACTAAATGTAAGCATGAACAGCTCGTTAATCAAGCTTACAAGCTCTGCCTAATTTGCGTTTGCTTTTGCCGGCCTCCCCAATCACAGAGCTGGCTGGTATGCCATAATAGGTTCTGTTGCGGAAATGAGGTAGTGGGTCACACGGCCCTTCAATTTTTTCCTAATTATGTAGCTTACTTGAAAGAAGTTTACGTTAAAAGTGTTCTCATTATGATGCAAGTGAGGCAATCTTTTGAATGCAGCAAACTTGTGTTTTGTCTTCATGGCTTATTTTAGCAAAGGTCAGGCTGAGGTTGGAGTTATATCTTGAGTGTAGAATAAAGGAAGTGTGCGGCTAGCTGGATGCAGCAGCTATACTTCACAATAGGAGCCCTGGATACGTCATTCCAGAATGCGTCAGGCCAGCGACGAGCAATTACTTTTTCCTAAGACTCCGCTCATGCTGATAGGTCTTTTTTGATGGCAAAGCCTATAAATACGTTTGGTGCTTGTCGCGCCCTCGTAACTGTCTCTAAGCACTGCAGAGCATTGTTGCCGAACGCCGTGACAACGTTTTAGAACTTGCCCAGGGGGGTGGGAGCAATCAGTTTCACGTTTTCTAATCTAATACGGAAATATAAAGGTCGTTTCCGATTTCTTTGTACACGCAGCAAGTGCTTACTTGCTAGTACACACCCGGAGGCTGCTTAGACGCCTCAAAAAAGGTGCACGCCCTGTAATAACGGCAAGGCAACCGGGCGAGCTGTACTGGTACCTGCTTTTATGCAGCCGTTCTCAAGTGCGTGCAAGCAAAGTAAAATGAATCAATATTTATTCATCGGTTTTTATTCGTTTTTATATAGACCGAACATTCTCTTCTTGTCTACGGTTATAAATGATGCCTCCTAGGGGTGTACAATGTGCTTTCTGTAAAAAAACAGGTATAGGCTGTAAACCTACTATATGCGTCAATATATCACCAAATGTGCACTAATTTGATTAAGCAGTAGCGATGAAAAGTGCTTAAGAAGCAACGGGCAAAAAACCCTGCGCTTCTCATTTATTTACAAATGAGGGAAACGTAACAGGCAGTGCTATTAACGCAAATTCGAAATAAGCCACACGAGCGGCGTTCTTTGCTTGTGAGTGAATGTAACCATTTAATACACATGCCGTAATTCTTGGAATGCAGACAACCCTTTTCTGTCTTTTGGAGCCTCAATAGCGGTTGAAAATGGAGTTTCATGTGTTATTTCATTGAATGCGGAAATTTTATTTCGTAATTGAATTCATATTCATACGATGTTCAGGGCCGCATATTTATTCAACAAAAAGTAAAAAAATGTTGATCTCCGAAAGTTTAGGTTTGAACATTATTAGTGCCCCTTTTTGGTAACTATACAATTGCAAAACTGCGTTTTTATTTGTTCTCATTTCGGCGGATAAATTCATATGCCACCAAAAAGAAGCCTAATACTGCAAGCAGTTATCCCTGAATTCGTGAAAACCACTTCGCCTACAGGTGTCAATTCATGATGGTTTAGTCTTCACACACACATATGAAATTAAGGTCTGTGTAGAATCTAGGTAACAACTTCTTGAAAGCCTGTCGCCACCCAAATATATAAATTCAGCAGCTGTAGGAAGGGACAAAATGAAGAATAGAAACACTTGCACAATAGCTTCTACAAACTCGCCTAGGTACGTTCTCTCCTGTTTGTCCGGTACCACTTGACACCACCGGCGACTGCAGGTATTCCATTTGATAGGCATGGTCTCCCCGGCTTTTTATTACCACAAACGTCAGCATTACTTAGGGGCGGTTTATTTACGTGTTGACCGGAACTCCAATTTTAAAAGTCACGTGGTAGCAATTTATAGCTGTTCAGTAATGATCAGGCCCCTTGAAAACGAACAGCGGTGGACTGAGTTAGCAAGATCTTAATCTGTGAATATGATCTAACACAAAACGTCGATGGTAGTGTGGCTTCAGTTAAACAAAGTCATGTTATCTGCTTACGCTATACAGGAATGCAACCATTTACAGTTTCTCTTCATTCTTGGGGAGAAACAACTTCACAGCATTAACAGCAGTCGTATCACTTGCTGACGTGAAGATTTTAGCTCTACTGAATATGGAACGAGAGTGAGAGCACGGCTGTGAAGTCATCACAGAAAATCGCAAATATTCTGTAAAGCAGTCAGGTAGACAACTATACGCTGGCATGAAAAAGAGGTCTTAAAATGGTTGAAAACTTCAAAACACGCTTTCTCCACCAAGCTAATATCATCAAACCTACATTTTAAGGTTTATTTAAATACTCCTTTGATTGACAAGCATTTACTAATACAGTACACTCTCAATTAACAGAACTTCAAAGCACCAGAAAAATTAGTTCTGTTTAACAGGGGTTCTCCTTTCTGAGAGAGATGCTCTAAGGTGCAAATTTATGTGCGTACAAGCTTCTAAGCGCATTTCATGGATCTCTAACCACTAGAAAGTGACTGTAGCTGATAGTTTTCAGAAAGCAAGAAAAGTACAAGAAGCGTAGGCACAACATTCCCAAAGTTGGTTTGGCAGCAATGAGTCACTGTGCAGTACAAAATGCGTCAATTATTTTTGTTTGAGTCCTTGCAACCGCATCTTCACGGAGGCTAGAGGCCTCAGTTTCTCGAGTATTTACGAGCCACCAAATTTAGAATACGGCAACGTGTAATGAAGGACGAATAGCACAACGATGGCACGAATGAGGCGACAGGAGGTGAGCCCTGTAGCCTCGGCGTCTAGAATCGAGACCGAACGACTGGAACAAGAACTGCGATGTTGCATTCGTTGCGCTAACACGGCTAACCACTTACGAGACGACGCGTACGAGGTCAACAAGGCTAAAAAAGCATGGAGGAAGAAAAAAACAAGAACGAAACACCCGGAACCGTGAAAAGCTGATTCTCATTCCAGTGGATTTCACAAGAAGTTCCATTTCTGGTTCCATTTACAGGGTGATGCGGAAATTTTAGTTCCGATTACCGAGAGTTTTTTACGTTATCTGAATAAAACCAACTAAATTCAAGGCAACTATTCTTTTTAAGCGGCAATTCCGTTTAAGCGATTTCTGTTTATCGAGATTTTACTGTACATATGAAAACCAGAGGTCCCAGCGTGGGTAAGAGAAGAGAGCCGAGAAATGAAAGCCAGTCACTTCAGCACTTGTTCTCATTGATGTCTCGGTGATGTCCATTAGTAGAGCAAACTTAGGTCGGAGTCTTAACTCTGTCCATTGCAAAATAATAACAGCACTAGAGTCACCGATAGCGCTTTTACACCAGTCGTGCTAGACCACTCTTTAGAAAATACCTCGCTATTTGCGGTGTTAAGGACATCTCTAGTAAAGTGCGGTCTGGTTGAAGATTCCGGGCGGTGAAAGTACGGTGGCGATTGAAGGTTGGACAAGTCCATACCAATATGCGGACGTCGGCTGGGAGGCTCGATCGGCAATGATGGTATCAGGAAAAAAGGGGAGACGCGTACCATTTATGAAGCGTTTCAGGTGGGAAGGCAGAGTTTGTGATAAAATTGTTGATGAAGATCTGGCCGCTATGTGGTCAGAGCGGCAGTTTACTTAGGTGGCCTTTGGGAGTAAGGGGTTTTTAGCTGTTCCCGTAAATCAACTTTGCGGCGATGATTCCGCAATGATGGAGATGGTGTAGACGACCGACACGGTTCTTTAGCATACACCAGCGCAGTTTTAGTTAATGTACACTCCTGTGTGGCCGCGTGAGCCGCCTGGTTAACAGTTGACTTCAGCTGGTCGCCAAGTACCCAGTGACAGCGGCCAATGGTGTGGCTCTGTTGAAGAATTTGCACTTGGTAACGAATTTCATGCGCGATGGGGTTAGGTTGGTATGGGAGAGAAGTGCCTGTATAGCCTCGTAAGAGCCCGTGATGAGTGATGGGGTTAGGGTGGTATGGAAGCGAAGTGCTTGTATAGCCTCGTACGAGTCCGTGATGAGCCGAAGCGGAGGTGGAGACCCGTAGTAATGTCATGCAGGAAGGATAATACAGCAGCGTTCCATTGGGGCAGTTCAGCTTCAAAGCTGGTTAATGTGGGATGCTTCATGGTGCAATATCCCGACAGAGCAGGAAGTTCGCGGCACGTCATGCATGGGGAGCACATTGAGCGGCTCCATGACATCTATATCGACTGCGCCGTCACTGCTGCTGCCGGTTGCATCTACCGAATGCGTTGTGTACGCAACTGAGGGTTTCTGCGTCGGATGGGTGCGAGTGCGGCGCTGCAACGCAGTCTGGTCGGGTCCAAGTTGTGATCGGTATTGGAATGTGCAAAATGTGCATGGGGATTTTGTGCAGGTCCCATGGAATCAGTGGTAGCTCATGGTGGGTCCCTGGCAGCTTGAAGGACGCCTGTAGCTTGGCCTCTTCGATGATTGCTGAGAGAGGTGGAAGGCAGGCGATTGCTCCAAACTCTATAGGGGGTATCCCAAGGCAGTTCGCTGATCATGCGAAGAGTGGGCTTGTGTAATACCTGTGTGGTCTTGAGGCGGGTTTTATTGAGGTTGTTTGCCAGTGCCCCGTTAGTAAGAGCCCTCACTGTGAGGGCCCTGTCTAACGCCTGCGTAGTGGGTTTAGTTGCTTGTCCATGTTTGTGAGAGAGACGAGGATGGTTTTGTGACTTGTGTTTCCACTTTTTCTTCAGGCACTGTAGCCACGCACTAGCGCTGTTTTTGTTCCAGTGGGCAGTCCTACGAACGTAATGATGTTTGTTGTGACGATCATCATGCGGTTTTAAATGGCGCCTGGAATTGTAGGGCGCTACGGCGGCGGTTTGCAGTAATGCACTGTTAACTCCATCTTATTGGGAGCGAGCGTAAGTCACAAATCAGGCAATGATGACTTTAGACTGTGGGCAGCCACTTCGAGTGCGAATATTTGATATTCCAGAGAAATAAAGTCAGCTGTGTCGTTTTAAATAGTAACGTTGTCAGCATAAATGGTGAAGCGGGGCGCGGTTTTAGTGTCGAGGTGGTGTGCTACACGAGATATTGCGGGATTGAGCCTTGAGGGACTCGAATATTCAGGTAGTAAGAGGAACCCATCCCAGGTGAGAATTTTGCAGTCGTTTGGGGCGAATTTGCCACAAATCCCGGTTTACGGATCCACATTTTGGCCACGCTGCTGTGGTAAGCCTGCGCTAGTTCCTCAAGTATCAGAGCCTGGCAAACATTGTCAAATTCGTTTTGAAGTATGGTAGTTACAACGAGGTCTGTATCTCCTATGCTGTAATGAGGCCAGTACATGAGCCGCTGTAATAGACACAGGCTTTCGTGCGGCCCTATGTTGGGTCGATAACCTGCCCGGGCCGGTAAGAATAAAGTTCTCCCATATTCAAGGTAGTCCATGATGCGAATATTGTTGAGCCTTTCAATTAGTTTGCACAATACCGGTATTAATAATATTGGACGCCGAGTTTTAAGGTTATCGACCGCCCTCTTGGTCATTGGTATGGGGAAAATGACTCTAAGCTTCAAATGGTCTGGAAAGAGACCTTGTTCTCATAGAGAATTAATTTAGGTGAGCAGAAAGGGCATCGCCTCGGGAGGCACATTGCAGAGGGGCTTCCAGGTCACGTTGTCATGTCCAGGTGCATATTGTGGTCGACCCAACCTGGCAGTCATGCGGAGTACCGACAGGGTGAACGGGTAATCAACTTGCAATGAGGGTTGTCGATAGGGATAATGGACAACGGTGGTGGACGTATGCGTAGAAGCCATAGGAAAAAATTTGTAATAAGCCATGTCTCCACATCACTTGCTGGTAGCATCAGCGTGAGGGTCGCGACCAGTGGCTTGCGGCCATGGCCTTTTGCTGCTCCACTTGCGATGCAGTTTCCTTACGCCCGAAAGCCCTCGCTCATGACTGAAATCGCTATACATTGTCGCCCAGGAATCCTTGCTTATTTGCCACTGATAGTCTCAAATCAGGCGTTATCTCGCGTATCCGTTGTAAATCTCTGTGCCTTTTCCTATATCCCGGTAAGTGCGAGAAAGGTCGGACACTCTCCGCCAGAGGTTTGCCAGATGAAGGTCTATATGCCGAGTGTCGTCCCGGCATTGAATGGTCTATTGCACTTGCGCAGATGAAGTAGCAATCAAGTTGCAAAATTTTGACGCCGATGCCGGCGGATTGGAGGTTAGTATAATGTGTCAAAATTTGTTCAAATCAGCCATGGTCTCTCTTTTATATAGTTTCAAGGTATTTTTTCTTAACCTTATGATGATTAGTATATGGTCGCTGCCCCAGGTAGTCCCATATGGAGTCCACGCTTGAGCAAGTCCGGCAGTCGCCCAGATGAGGTAGGGCGAAGTGTCGCGTTGAGCTCTGTGAAGGATGATGCGAGTGATTTCGCCTGCGCCATTATTATTGTGAAGAACTGCTGCTTCTGCCGCATAGTCGAAGGCTTTAACCCTAGGATGACTGCTGTTGTATCCCCATAATATGTTGTGTGCATTGAAATCTCCACAAAGTAAAACAGTGGTGCCTGGAAATCGGGATGTTAAAACATGCAACCAGGTGAAGGAAACAGTGGAGGAGGATAGGCAGTTGGCTTGTAATAGGCGGTGGCCACAATAGTGTGTTTTCCCCCAGATAGGGGCGTATGTACTACCTCGTTACCGGCCGAAGAAAATGGAAGGTCTTGTATTTGCTCTTTTCCCAGAGGTGAACGGAGAGGGACAGCGACATGTCCAGGTGGTGACATTGTCAGCTGATTCTGAGTGGCTGGTGCAATAGACGTTTTCCCATGGGTAATATATCCCGGAATTTCAGGACTGCTGCGCGTTTTTTGCTTTATATGTACAGTGGTTGGATCTGGATAATCCTTTGCTTTAGAACACCTTGCTGGTGGGAGTAGCCACGGCAGTTCAATTTCAATACTTTCGGTGACCCGTAAATGGTGACTGGTTGTTGAACCGAATGAATACTTTGCCCGGCCATTCCTTAGAGTTGTCTCTCGAAAGGAGCTTTAGCAGAATGAACGAGAATCCGGATCCTATTCATCTGGCTGCCAAAGTTTTCGTGGCCCTTTTTGTGCTCTGCTCGAAGCGCAAGCTATTCCCTCTGAATGTCTGTGCGGACGGTGGAAGCACTAACTGGAGAGTGGATTCGCTGGTCGGCTGGGCCGAGTTTGGGAGTTAGGCAGTTGTTTAGACGGTACTGTTGGCATTGGTTTGCTGTCTAGCTGGAGTTTAATCTCTTAGTTTTCACTTCAGAATTCCCGGTTCTCCTTCCAGAGCTTCTGTATATCTGCCCGGAAGGTAGCGATTTTGGATAGAATGGCTGCCATGGTTGGCTCCTTTTCAGACTTGGCCCCTATTTGGTGACTTATTCGTGTCGACTTATCCGTTTGAGTGCCACGGGGCCTATCAGCCCAGGTTGCTGCTTTTATTACATCCTTTGGTGAGTTAGCTGGGGGCGTTGGCATCCAGCTGTGACAGGTGGGGTTCAACGCAAAGTGTCCGTCTTCTTTACAGGCCACGCTGTAGACACGAGGGCCGAATTCGTCACTATCACTGTGTGGTTTGCCGCAAACGTTGGACACAGCTTGCGCTAGACAGGAGCGGGCAATATGTCCAACCTTATAGCAATTGCAGCAAATAAGTCGTTTTGGCTGGTGAGGCGAAACTTTGTAATGCCCATGTACCTTTTAACAGCCTTCGGAAGCGCAGGTGTGACAGCTGTGAGCACGGCATGGTTAGTGTGCCCCGAGCGATGGAATGCCAGTATTTTAGCTTGCTCACAACTCAGCCACCTAAGAGTCTCCTGTATACATTCATTGGGTTCAATTGTGATGAATGCCCTAATGGTGTTTGGCTTGTACGAGATAGCTTATTAATCTCTATAGGGTGCTTTGCTGGGAACCTTGACGGAGAAAGAAAAGTGATCCAACGTGAACGACTCAAGTGACGTGCGTTTCGTCGCAGACGTTAACATACATGCAGTTGCCAGTTGTGTTGTATTTGTGTGAGGCTACAGCAGCTAAATACCAAAATGATGATGAGTGTTTCGTGTTTATGGCGCCAGGCCAACTAGGGCTAAGCGTGCCAAAAACAATGGTTACGTATGAAGGCTGTAAACGTAAACATTAAAATTGTTAAACAAGAACAAGAAACAGTAAAATAAAAAGATGGTGGCTGGTGTTAAAGACCAGGTTGTGATGGTGCATGACATAAATTGAGGTTTTAAACAGTACGCGTGACAGGAAGCGAGGTAAACATTTGATGTCGCTAAGAAAGATATTGGGGCGTTGTAGAGGCATCATTAGATTATCCGCTAAAACAATGCTGGGTGTAATGAAATGTGTTGCCTCTAGAGGTCGGCGAAGTGTTTGTGTAATCTTGTGGGGAGTGCTTTGCATTGAATTAGCCCATGGATAATGGATAGGGCATCTCCGCCCCTACTAAAGGGCATCTTTGAGATCCCGTGAGCCGGTAGGAGTGCGTTGCATGCGTGCGGGCGTATTGATAATTGATCAAGGGTAGCTTCATTGTGTCTGCTGTGTGTGTCAGTTGTGTAGCGACGAGATAGTGGTTTTATTATATGTAGTTTGTTGTCTGTTTTTTTACTCCAGTATACTTAAATAGGATTTCGGGGCACTTCTACCAATAACGTGTGCGAAAGGGTGCTGAGGTATCTCATTCACGTTGTACCTAGTGAGGGGCCTGAGTACGAGTTGTATCGAAAGTGACTTACTATGTTATAATGGGTCAGTTGATGCTGATCACGTATTGCAGGGTGGTTCCACTAAAAGTTTGTTGAGGGAAATTGAGGGTTTGTTTTGGGGGCTGGTATCTCCGGATGAGAGGCCTAGGGTGGCCTGGAGGTGCCTTCTATCATGGGAGACACTGTTTCGTTTGGTCACGATTGTTTACGCCGAGCCGTAAATAACCGATTTGAAGCAGCACCGGTGCCGCACACGGTAGGCATTTCTGAAGGTCGCTCTTCACAACCAGGCGGTGTTGGCGTAGTAGCGCGTTCCGTGGGTGGCAACGGCTGCTGCAGCTGCTGGTGCAGCAGCCATGCGTTAAGGAGGTAGAGTTACGGTGAGATTACCTCAAAAGAGTGAGTTAGGGAGTGATTACCTCATTTGTCAAAGCAGTTACTGAGTACTAACGCCGGCCCTACAGCACGCCCCCATGAGTTACATCCCACATGTTTATATAGACTCAACGGCGGCGATATAGAATTTCCGCGTTGTATTCGACAATTTTACTATTTCAATGCATATGCACACACCACTAGGCACGTATCCCTGTGCTCTCCGGATGTTGTGGGTTCGGCGGAATACGCTCCTGCTTACATTGCAGCGGATAGGGCTTGTCACGCTACGTATATTCTTCGGCCACTGCAAATGATAACAACTCGTGCAATTGAAATCTTTCTCCAATGGAATTACGATTTGCACCGCGCCACACGTGCCCTATCCAACCGTGCGGAACAGATCTGCCCAGTAGACTTTCTCGCTGGGGAGAGGTTTTGCTGCCGAGACTTCGCATTGGAGTGGCGCTTTCACGTGGTGTGACCCGGGCGTGGCCATCGTGCTACTATGCACCGTTCTATGACCCATGCACAGCTCCTGTCAAACAAGCTGATGCGACCTATTCAATATAGGCGTCCTCTTCACTGGACTCAGCCAGAAAGCGCCACCTGAGAGGCGCAGGCCCGTACTGGAAGACCTCCAGTGGTTGCTGTGGGGACCCCACTACCACTCTGATCTTGACTTCCTTCGGGAGACGTGTGCACATATTTATTTTTAAATAGGTTATTTTTATGCTAACGGGCATCCTATCGCAACTTAAAAAAATATTCAGCAGCCGATGTGGAGCCATATGGTCGTTCGGGAACAGTAGGTGGGCCTCCTTATGTTCAAAGTTGAATTCCTTGTAGTCATAAAACCATTCAGTGCAGTTTTAGCAACCATGTTGAAATCCCGGCCACATCCTTTGGCAAAAATTTCAATTCCGACGCGACTAAGAAGAAATCAAATATCGTAAAATACAGAAGCGGAATATAACCCCGAAAACTTTACAAGTTGCAAAAAGAGGCGTAGAAATTTCCGTGGGTTGCCATGTCTGCTCCGATTTCACAACTTAGATATATATGGCTCAATAAAAACGATTGTATAAATTAGGTAATTAGCGATGAGCAACATTTATTTATAATTTACGCTACCTATATCTTGTAGTACTCGTGCCAGTTAAACGTTACCTTCAACTTTCTGGTTTTTCAGAGAGCGTTAGCATCGCACGGGTGCAGTGCAGTAACAGCAGTTACAGAGTTACAAGCTACGCTTCGAGACTGCGCTCTCGCCCTCACTAAATCGGCTTATTTTGATCGAACTGCTGCAGAGGTTTGCAAAAGCTAACCCGTTGAAATAAACGCGGGGCAGGTGCGTGAAAATCAGGCAAGATCAAGTTTACGCTTGCACTGTAGTTGCTTTTAACTAGGTGGGGCTCGGAAGCTGTTGTGGTACTAGCGGAGGATCGACCCTGCAGTTGACCGTGGGTCCCGTGGCCGCCGTATAGAGATTTGACATGCAGTGGTTGCCTCTGCGCCATACGGAAGGCGGGAGCCCGTTTCGTGGGTGGTGTGGCGGAAGCTAGCGCGAGTCATAGACCCAGAGGCCTGGAGAGAGCGACCCGTGCTTCTTTATTTGCTGTTGTCGAACCACTGATCCGAATGATGATAATGCGCCGCTGGCTCCGGCCCTCATTCACCACTTCTTCATTTTCAACATGTTCCCGCGGGCACAAGATAGTGAGGCGGCAGTTCATAAAGCTGCAGCTTTTGCACTGGAAGATTGCAAATAAAACTTTTCATGCAGCAGTGACACATGAAAAAGTCCAAATGGCAATTGCAGTGCGTTGTCGCCCTGAATCACGACCGCGATGTCGTCCATCTCCATTTTCGGTGTTCGACGTCATGCTTCCTTGGCTTGTCGATGGAATCAACAGCGCGACAATGTCGCGGACAGTCCCGCTTATGAGTTTTCTTCCAGCCACCCGACGACTTACGTTTCGGACTCGCTGGCAGAAGTGCATTTGCGTGTTCTTGGGTAATCTTTCATTGACTTGATAAACCGCTTCTGGGCTTTGTCATCTGGCTCTCTTTCCCTTCGAAGGTGCTGCCAAAGATCAGCTTCGTCCTGTTCTTCATAAGCATAATTTTGTAGTTTGCTGAATGCCCTTGGGGCAATCCTTTCACCGTCATCTCCCCCTTGGCTGGGCTCCCAGATTTTACCGAATTCGTTTGCACATTAGCGGCCATCTCTTTTGATACTGCGAGTTGGTTCATAGTAAAATCGTCAGAGTCATCTTTCCCTGGACCTTGTTCAACGGATCAATTTTTCTTGCGTTTTATCATGAGCTCCTGAGCCTCCGTAGCTATCCAACTCTTCTTCGGTGCTTCACTTGCGTACCAACAGAACGTGAACGACGATCGCTTTTATTGACGTTCACGTGTTGCATTTTAAGTGATGATCTCTTTGGATTCTTGCATGGATGATGCGGAATTATAAGTGAACATCTTCTGGGAAGGCTCTTTCTTTGGTGTCTACCCGCTAGAACTATTCGTTGCTTGCGCCCCTTTCTCCATCATCCCGTCTTTATCTACCTCGCGGTTCGTGTGGAATTTATTAAATGTGCTTTGTTAGGCATTAGGCCATATGGGCTCATGCGAAAACCTGGAACAGCAGTTCCGCCGCCGCCACACCGTAGATTGCGCCAAATTCCAAATGCCCTCGTGTGCCACCCTACAGGACCATGACGCTAGTATATCTACAAGCCGTAGATCTGAGTGGTAATTTAATTGTTCGACCTAGAGTGGTTTCTGCAGCTGCACTGATTTGGTCTATTTTGCCTTTGGCTCCATTCAGATAGGCGCCCGAACCAACCGGTATGCCGATTTCATCCTCTTTCTATGTATTCAGCTGGTAAACGTCGGCGGTGTCTTACCCTTTTTCACTTAGGATAGTGATGGTCGCATTTCGGAGTTGAATACAGGTGACCGAGCAAATGTTAGGGACCTCCAAGGCTTCAAACAGGATTGGGTCCCCGCGAGCTTGTCCGCGTAGCGTCACCTCCACTTGTCAGCAGCCTAATATCTTGTGAGCCTTTGTCCTGCCGAACGCTACCAACGCTAGCTCGTTTGTGTCGAGAACGGTGCTTTGAGGGCTCTAAACACATCCTGACGAATGAACGTCCACTCGCTACCGGTATCTAGAAGAACTCATACTAAACGTCACCGAGCAACCTCTGTGCACCTTCTCCAGCTGTACCTGTGGCGTTATTCTCGGCGTGGTGGTCAGCCGGCTGGGGCACGTTACAAAGCACGGCGAGGTGTCGCCCATTGCAGGTACTGCTGGTCAGGTTGCGCGACGCTCTGCACTGACGCGCAACATGGTTGCGTCTGCCGCATCGGAAGCAGCAGTGAGCGTTACGCAATCGCGTCTTCTTTTCTGTCTCCGACAGGTTGACCCAACAGTCCGCCACCTTGAGACCGCAGCTGTCACAAAGGGACATGCCGGTGTGGCTGGGGACTAGGTCTACAGTAAATGCCAATGGTGAGTGAACGGATGTCTCCGATTGCCCTGTGGGGTTCAAATCGGCGTTCAGGACGGATCAGCGAGGTGCGGCTGATTGAAGTTGGCCTTGCCAACCTTCCTGCCGAATTTTAGATTTGAATTCTTAGAAATTTTAATATTTCTTTCACCTGGTCAGCTGATTGCTTCTGCCTCGTAAACTTGTTTGTTATCCCTTGGTCCGTCTCCTTAACCATCTGCCAGTATATTAGAGTCAGGTCATCCAGACGGAATCGGTGGAGCACACGGTTCAGTATTACGACGTACTGTTTACGAGGAACTTCCTTGGCTTCCAGGGCGCTTACACTCAAATTCTACAGTGTTGTACCTTTCGCGGAGCCTCGCGATATCGCCTGAGCTTCGTATCGGCTTCGATGCCATGAATTGTTCACTGTGCTTCTTGATAAGCAAGACTCGTCAGCCGAATCCCTCAACTGAAGTCTAACCGGGAGGTAATAGTTCGCGTCAGCAAGCCCGATTCCCTCAATGGCTCGTTTGGCGTGGCCGAAAAAGTATGTCGATAAGTACATGAACTTCTGTATCTTCGGAAGCTCTGTTTTTTCATAGATCATCACGTTAAAATGATCCCAAAACGCCTGCCAGTCGTTCAGTATTCCCTAGAACGTTCTGACCTTGACATTGGGAAGCGTAACCATTACCCATAGAATCAATGACTTGAGCCGATTTTCCTCCGCCGGCGACTGAATCGGTCGCACTGGGCACTTGCTGGGCATTTTGCCTGCTTGAGAGATGGCGTATGATATCTTGCTGGTATACTCGGCCGCTGCTTCGAGGTATTGCTCCAGCCCTTCGTCATCCGTGGCATGGGCGATTTTCTCGTAGAAGGCGGGGAGAACAGGCTCTCGCTGTACGATGTAGTCACCGTGGGAGCTCAGTAATCCCGCGTCAGGAGAGGACTGCTGCAGGAGATCATCCAGCTAGGTGTTAGCTCCCGTGACACCGCCTCTGACGACGCCACGAGTCTTCCGAAGGCAGATTATTGACGAAGCCATGTAGGTGATGCTCCGAAGGGGAATTTCCCGGATAGATCGGTAACAAAGATTTCGGGTGAGCTAGCGCGAGTCAAGAATCCAGAGCCCTAGACCGAGCGACCCGTGATGCTTTATTCGATGTGCTCAAACCAATATTCACAATAATGATGATGTCCCGCATGCCCCTGCCCGCTTCTCTCCTTCATTTTCAACAGGTGGTTGCCATTCTAAATAGCAAACTGGCATATTGGCGCTTCCTAGTCGGCACATCCATGCACATGTTGTGCTGAGTATATCGCAGTACAGGCTGTGATATACCCCTATAGCAAGCTCACGTTACTGCTGGCTGTACTGACTATAAAACGCATATGCGCAGCTAACTGCGACTCTGTGTTAAGTCAAATAGTCTATGGCTGCACACTGCCGGTTTGCGTGAGCAACTACACAGTGGCTGTCCTCATAGCAATTATTCCTGCTACTTTACTATTTCTAACAATTTTGGTGGGCACTGAATATATCTTACCATAATTATACATGGAAAGCATCTTTATTCGCGACTCACTGACACGTATTTATGGATAATTCGACTTGTTTTACCTCACACGCCCAAGCTCTTTTGTAGTATATGTTTAAAAAAGGTCGTTGATTCAAACACAATTATCTTCTTCTAGGATAATTGTAACAACGTGCTTTTGTGCCGACAAAGAGGTAACGCGCCCGTTTAGGAGCGCAGTGTAGATCCGTTTATGTTAAAATACGAAGCTAAACTGCAAGTAGGGACATTTTCGTTAGCTCCTGGTGTTTTGTGTCATTTCCGCAGTGTTGGGGAGCAGCGGCGGCGTAGAGGTAGAGGTCCGCCTCACGTGCTGAAGGACCGTGATTCGAACCACGGTTCCGGACAATTCCAACCAGATTTTAAACCAAGTACTCGTGTTCATGGAATTGCAGAATGGGGCTGGGGGTGGGCCTGATTCCGGCGACCGTTGCCGGTATGGGACTTCCTCACAAGAGCAGGATTGGACACCCTTGTGTAGCCACACCCTGGCCACAACTTCCCATGAATACGCCAATTAACCCAGTGCCCTACGGCGGCGGTCAGACCTGTAACGCAGCAGAGGGTGCTAAGAATCACTGGAGCCGGATAGGCCGCCATTGTAATCTGGACCGGCCAACGTTTAACACCAGAACTTTATCTAGCGAAGCGAGTCTAGAGCTCTTGTTCGAGGAATGAAAGGGTCTAGCAAAAGCATCGCCATCGTACCTATCATCACCACTATCATCATTAGCGGTCTGGGTACTGGCTCGTGGGCTGTTCCACGGGACGCAGACGGAACGTCGACTCAGCAGCTGGGCGGACACTCGTTCTGGCCTGGCCAACCTGATCTGAATAAATGTAGGTAGCCTCATCAGCACCACCATACATGTCTGCTTCGCACAAGTGGTGACCCGGCCATTAAACGACTGAAACCCGCGTACCTCGAGCCTCCCGCCGACGTCGCTTCATTCGAAACTGCTGGGCTCCTTACAAGAAGACCACCCCGGCGTGTCCACTAGAGTGTCGCATGACTTTTTCGATCGTTACTCTCGCTCCTCTCTTGAAGGGGACCCTGTAACAACAGCTCCAGCGACATCTCTGGATCGAGCGATGCTCTTCGCGCAGCCGCCCGATCGACATGGCGTCCCAAGCTGCATGGCCGCGCGGGCGCACGAGGACACGGGGTCTCTCTGTGTGCTCACAAAACAGAATCTGTTTTGCCTTGCGACGAACGGTCATCCTGTCTGAGGCTCCTTTCTATCGCACGAAATAGCGCTCTACATGGGAATTAAATGTGATGTCATACGGCTTAGTGAGGTTTCAATGACACGTGAAGCCTTTACGCTGCGGAAAAATGAACGCGTCCTATGTTACCGTGGTCTAGTCGACAGTAGAGAACTGAGAGTGGCATTTCTAAATAATAAATGCATAGCTGGAACATACGAGAATACTATAGCATTAACGAAAGGGTAGGGGGTCTTGTAATTAGCCACAATAGGAGGCACAAACGCAAGGTGTACGGAGCTACGCACCACAGCTAGCCACGACGACTAGCCCTTTATACGCTTGAAATGAAGCTATGGAATAGGCAATGGCTAGAGTAAAAGGACTCTAGAAAGTAGTTATGGGCGACTTCAATGCTAAAGTAGGCGAAAATCAGGCTGGAGACGACGCATTTGGAATTTATGGTCTGCACTGTAAAAATACCAGTGGGGCCCTACTAGACTAGTTCGCAAAACACAATAATGTAAGTGTCATGAATACCTTCTGCAACCGGGAGAGCCGGAAGCGCACGTAGATGAGCCCGAACGGAGAGCATGAAAATGCAATAATCTGCAATTCCATTAACCAGGCGTCGCGCAGGATGTGCAAGGGCTCGGAAGGGTAAGGTGTAGTGGCCACCGTTAGGTAAGATCTCTAATTAAGCTAGAATAGCCAAGGCTCCGTTACAAGCTAGAACGAAAGAAGCCGAATAATAAGCTAAGGCAAGACGTAAAGTGTAAACATTCAGGATCGCGCTGCAAAACTGATATTCAGCTCCAACGGAGGAACCTGAGTTTACGACACAGGAAAGAAGCGGCAATCTTATACGCATTATCCCGGAGTGTGCCGTAGAAGTCGAGGGCACAATGGCTAGACAAGATTCTGGTAAACGTTCCGAGGAGACGAGATAGATAGATAGAAACGTTATTATTCATTGGATGGTGGGGCGAATGAGCCGCCTCGGTCCAGGCAGCCGCTGATGGCCCTGATGATGTGGGCCGCTAGTGCCCGTTGCTGTTGGAGACTCGCCGCAACAGCCAGCCACTCTCCGGTGTAATTGTGTGGTTGGGTGGGGTTGTAGGGGCACTCCCACAGATAGTGGTCCTGGGTAGGGGGAATAAGGCAGTGGGGACAGAGTGGGACAGGGGTGTCTGGCGTGTGTTGGCACATAAAGAGCCGAGTGGGTGTGTTCAGTGTATGGGTTTGCGCCTGCCGAAATACTGGTTACTCGTGACGGATAAGCCCGGAATGGAGAGGAGGGAACGTGCGGCGTGTGCTTAGAATGTCTGCTAAGGTAGGGAGCGGAGAGTGAGGACAAGGATTTGTGTCGTGAGCGTAGACAGGGGCCCTGAGGAGAACTTCGCGGGCAAGCTGATGAGCGCGTTCGTTCCCTGCAACGGCTGCGTGACCAAGAATCCAGTGCACGTGAAAAGGCCCTTTAACGTTCTTGAAAAGGGACTGTGAGAAGGGGAAGGCAAGACCCTGAGCCAGGTGGTAGCATGCTGACTTTACATCGGTATCGATATTGGTCGTGCGGACGGGGGATGTGTTGTCAGCAGCGGGAAAAGCGATAGCGAGACGTTCCGCTTCTTCTGGGGAGGTGCAGCGTCGAGTGACGGAGTAGTGATTACCACCTGAAGTGATGAAAGCGACCGCACCGAGGTTATCATCAAATGCCGCATCTGTGAATACGTTGCGGATGTTGGTATCACGGTTTACCTTCTTGGCGTAGTGTGCGGCACGAATAAGACGGAGTTTTGGATATCGTTCCTTGTCCATGCGGCGGGTAATAGGTGCTACGGTAATATGTTGGAGTATTTTGCTGTCTAGAGGAGTTGTTTCAGCTCGGGGAGGACGGGACGGATATTCTAATGTGCGTAAGATATGAAGACCTGTTGCAGTTTCGGAGAGGCATTGACGTTGGTGGCTGCAATGGATGTCAATTATGTAAGTAACCGTCGGGAGAACACCAAGTTGCGCAAGTCGGTTGGGGCTAGTGGTAATAGGAAGACCCAGAGATATTTTTGTCGCTTTGTGGATTAGAGCGTCAAGCCTCCCTTCCAAGGTGCGCGTTAGGACGACGTACGGCGCTTGGTAGCGAATGCGGTAGAGGATAAGAGCATCGCGGAGTTGAAGAAGGTCCTGTTCTTTAAGTCCCCTGGAGCGTGTAGTGACACGGCGCATCATGTTAAGGATGGGTTCGGCCTGACGGAGAATGTGTTGCACGGCCAAACCTCCTCCTCTATCAGATTGCATGTGAAGGCCAAAAACTTTTAAAGTTTTTTGTGGGTAGATGGTGTTGCCATGATGACGAAGGACAACTTGAGGTGGTTTCCAATTACGGGAGTGCACAGGCAGCAATGAAGTTTTCTCAGCCGAGCAGGCTTGACCGATAGTGTGAGTTGCTTGATCAACAGCCCTGAGGGCGTATTGAAGGGTGTCTTGAATGAATCCCGGACTGCCGCGTTTGATCCAGATAGTAATGTCGTCGGCATACTGCGACTACTAAATTTCGGGGAAAGATTCTAGAGCACGGTGGATACGGCGCAAGCGAGGTTAAATAATGTAGGGGAGAGGACCGCGCACTGAGGAATGCCTCTCTGATGGTGAGGTACCGCGTCAAGCTTGTGTTCGCCAATTTGTATGGTCAGGGTACGAGATTGAAGAAAGTCGCGAGCGTAATTGTACATGCTCGATCCGTCATTTGTATCTGCTAGTTCTGAGAGCATAGCGTCGTGATCCACATAGTCAAATGCCTTCATTAGGCCTATAGCGAGGATAGCTTTTAATTGGGCTGAGCTGGCAGACTGAAGGATGTCCTCGTATATGCGAAGCAGTGTGTCTTGAGTAGATAGCTGTGAGCGATATCCAATCATAGAGTGAGGGAGTGCTTGGGTATCCTCTAGATTTTGCTGAAGGCGATTTATGGCCATACGCTCCATAACTTTGCCAACGTGAGAGGTCAGTGTTACTGGATGCAGATTAGGGAGATGTAGAGGTTTGCCGGGCTTCGGGATGAAGATCATGTGGCTCTTCTTCTATAAGTTGCAGAGTGGTATTTGTCCTGTCCAAACGAGGTTGATGGCATGTAACAGATGTTTTTGGTCAGCATCTGACATATTCCGAATTAGGCCGGTAGTTACAAAGTCGGGACCAGGATATTTGCTGCCTCTACACATACGGCGGGCGATGCTAAGTTCAGCCAAGGTGAATTCCTCATCACGTTTGGAGTAAGAAAAGCCATTGTATTCAGAATTCCAAGGTTGACACAAGGAAGAGATATAAACTTTCTTCATGGTGTCAAGTAGAGTGGCTGGGTCTTTGTGTTGAGCGGTGAGGCGATGCATCTTCTGGGTGGTCCTAATCTTTGTGGAGTGGGGATTTATTAAAGCTTTGAGTATACGCCACGTCTTGCTAGTGCTCAGGGTGTTATGAAGTTCATCAGACATGGTATTCCAGTGTTCCCTGCGGAGGTCGTTAGAGTATTCTTGAATGTGTTCTTTAAGTCGATTGATTTGGGAGCTTAGTCTACGGTATGTTTTACAGCGAGTCCACCGCTTGACGAGAGAAGCGCGGGCTTCCCAACAGTGTGACAGTTGTGCATCTATGTGAGAAGTGACCTCGTTCCTGGCAAGAACCTTGGTATGCTTATCAAGAGCATGCATATGTTGCTCTGTCCAGGTGGGTACGTCTGTGAAGGGGGGTTGCGTTGCTGTTGTCGACATATATGCCAATCGACGATGCGAACAGATTTCAACTTGATTCGTTTTGGAGATGCGGAGACCAGGAGGCGTAAGATGGCATGGTCACTGCTCATATATTCTTGAGTGTGTTCCCATCGTAGAAGGAGAGCTCTAGTAGCGAAAGTGAGGTCGGGGTTGGTATTGCGTTCCACAGAGTTGCCCACACGTGTGTATTGTTGTACGTCGTTATGTAGTGCGTACCCAGCTTCTTGTGCAGAACAATGCCCTCGGCCGCCTTTCCTGCATTCCCTGATATAGCCCAGGCAGGATGTGGGTCGTTGAAGTCGCCGGCCAGGATATGCTGAAGACGGGTTTTGGTTCGACAATAATGGAACAGGTCTTCAAGCTCCGGTAGAGTATTGCGCGGGGGCTGTAAACGTTGGTAATGAGCAGAGGGCCGCGCTTAAGAGGAATTGAAACAGTGAGGCTATTGGCAGTGTCATGTTCAAGATTAGCCGTGAGGGGGGAGTGGACCAGCGTGGCAGGGCAAGGACTTTGCTAAAACGTGACTTATCCAGGTAGCGTAGGATTTAGTCCCGTCTCTTGGAGGAGGAGGATGTCTGGTAGATGAGGTTGTGACTGAAGCCAAATAAGGAAGGCATTACGCTTGTTCTTGAAACCATGACAGTTCCATTGAATTATGAGTACGTGATCTGCCATGCTTATTCTGCGAGAGGTGACGGTGCTGAAGGGAGGGGATAAGTGGACTGCAGTTGAGTGATGAAGCTGGAGAAGAGAGATTGAAAGTGTTTACTCTGCTCTTCAAAGCGCATATTGAGCTCAGTAGAAAAGTGGGCAACGTGGTCCGTGTATTCTGTATGTTTCTGCTGGAAAAGGGCTTCTGCTCGTGTATGAGGGAGAGTTGGTGAGTGAACTGCTGTTGGAGATGGGATATTGCCGCATCAAACTTCTGGGCGTATTCTACAATACGATGGGATAGAGAGGCGTAAAGGTCGTCTGGTGGAAGAGTCACTGGGGCGGAGGGTGAGCACTCCTAAGAGCGGCTGCGTTTGGTTGCCGGAGTCGAAGCCGGAGGCAGAAGAGGAGGAGAGTGTGGGGAGAGGGGAGCATTGGTCATGTCTATGTTGGGTGGGCGAGGGGGACGGGGCTCGCTGGCTTGTGGGGCCGGAGGTTGTTTGTGGAGGATATCTCGGCAGGTCAGTGCAGGAGATTTTCTAGCGTGTTCAGGTGTGTGGGAGAGTGGCTGGCGTACCTGGGCAGGTTGATTACGGCTGTGGTGAACCGCAGGGCCGCCGTTCGAAGGGTTTGCATGAAGACGTGCAGACGAGCTAAAGCAGTGGCGAGAGGGCATGGTGAACCGGGTGCGACTGCGGCTGCGTGACTTGCGCGGTGCCGTAGTAGTGGCTGCTGAATCAGCTGCCACTGCAGCTGAGCGCTGAGCGACACGTTTGTTGTACGCTGTCTGGCGAACGGCTGCATCCGCGGCTTTCCTGTCAGAACATGTGGCGTCGTCAGCGCGATGGGGACCACCGCAGCGGAGGCAGACCGGATCTGCTGAGCAGGTGTGGCTAGCGTCATCAGGCCGCAGTTCGGACAGCGGGGTTAGTAAGTGCAGACGTCAGCACGATGGCCAATTTGCTGGCAGCGGGGGCAGTATTGGGCTTTGGGACGATGAGGGCGGCAGCGTGAGATGCCACCGGCATATCAGATCTCACGGGGGATGTGTGTGCCTTCGAAGGTGATTATTACCGTGGCCGTGCGGCCCATCATTCGTGCAGCCAAGATCTTGGTTCCTTGAAGAAGCGTCGACATGTGGCGCATGAGATGGTCGGGGCTTGTGCCCGCTGGAATGTTGTGCACAACGCCTTTACAGGTGTTTGAAGGAGTGGCGGGGTAAATGATGATGTGACAAGGACGGTCTTCGAAGTCGATGCTGGATATCTGCTGATGTCAGCGTCTAAGCAGTACAGAAACGCAAGGAGTTTGACATTGTCGACACGAACCATGAACTTGGCAGCTTCGGCGGGAGTTAGGGATGCCTTGTTCCGGAGCACTGCATGGAGGGTGCATGAGTCGTACTTGGAGAGGTTAAGATAGTCACTAGGGCGTAAGACAAGAGTGGCTTGCAACTGAGGAGCGGGGCTCGGAGAGTGTCCAATGACAGGGTGGTTCCAGCCGTCTTTGTCTTGAACCTATTTTGGAGCCATGTCGGCGGAAGAAAGGCGCTTGCCGGTAGCTGGTCGAAGGGCGCGCCGCTGGAGGCGACCTGTAGTACGCTTAGCGGACGCGCCTGACTTGAGTACGGGCATAAGAGTCCATCAGATGGTCGAAATCTCACCAAAATTGTTCAGGGCATTCCGGCGATGTTCCGGGAGCCCGAAACAAGCTTGGGCTGGTGTAGAACAAAATTAACTGGGTTAAACTCGCCGAGAATGACGGAACCCATGCGGTGGTTGGCTGTCCGAGAGAACGTCTTCCGAGTAGACGAGAGATCTAATTAGGAACCGGCAGAGCATTACTATCCCCACCCCAGCTCACAGAGTAAAACTAGCACAGCGCTCGAAGTTAAGCAATAAGGGTAAGGCGGCTGACAAACGGAATTATAAAACAGAGAGTATCGAATATACTTTAAAAACGGAGGTATCCGGAAAGCAGTGGATAGGCATCTAGGCATAGGGAAAAATTATATGTATGCACTTAAAAATAAGCAAGGAAATATCATCACAAACAGGGATAAAATAGCTCAACTAGCCGAGGAGTTGTATAGAAATTTCTTCAGTAGCCCGGACATTCAGGATAATGCCGAACGAGAAAGTAGTTTAGAAGGGATAGACTTCACCTCAGAAACTACAGAAGAAGTAAGGAAGGCTTTGAAAAAAAATGAAAAGGGGCAAAGCACGTGCATAACAGCAGACCTGTTGAAGGATGGCGGCATATTGTACTCCTAAACTGGCAAAACTGTAGCGGCAATGCCTAATGACCGCGAGTGTACCGGTATATGGGAAGATGGCGAACACTAACCTAATCCCTAAGAAAAGAGACATGAAGAACTTGAAAAATTACTGGCCGATCAGCTTATTGTCAGTCTTCTACAAGGTACTTCCCTAGGTAACCGGTAACACAATCTGTGCCACCATACATTTTAGTCGATTTAAAGGTCAGGGAGGGTTTCGTAAAGGTTATTCACCAATGGAACATATTCCCACGCTCAATCAGGTGATAGAAAAGTACGCGGACTATACTACCCCCCCTATATATAGACTTTATAGATTATGAGAAAGCATTTGAATTGGTCGAAGCTTCAGCAGTCGTTCAGGCATTACGGAGCCACGGTGTATACGAGCATTATGTAAGATTACTAGAGGATATTTGCAATGGGAACACAGATCATCCTCCTCCATAAGGAGATCAGTAAAGTACCTATAAACACAGGCGTCAGACAATCACACACAATCTCTCCAATGTTATTCACAGCTTGTTCCCAAGAAGCCTTCAGAACAATGGATTGGGAATAGGGAGGAGTAAGGGTTCATGGAGAATTCAGTAACCCCATATTTGCTTATGACGTTGCCTTGCTAAGTAACTCGGGGGACGAATTGAAAAGCATGCTTACCGCCCTGGACAAACAGAGTAAAACCCTGGGCGTGAAAATTACATGAAGAAAAGTAATATAATTGTCAATAACCTTGGGACAGAACAGTGATTGGAGATAGGTGGCGATGGAATACAAGTTGTAAGGAAATATATCTACTTTGACCAAGTTGTGACCCCGGATCCCAACCATGAGGTATAGACAAAAACAACGATAGAGAATTTGGTAGAGGTCATTCGGCAGGCATTCTGAGATGATGAATAGCACCCTACCATTGTCCCTGAAGAAGGAAATGCATGACAACTGCATCTTACCTGTACTCACTTACGGGGCAGAAACTTGGAGGCTCACCAAGAGGGTTCAGCTTAAATTTAGGATGACTCAGCGAGCAATGAAACGGAACATTATAGGTGTAACCTTAAGTAACAAGAAGAGAGGGAAGTGGGTCAGGGAACCAACCTGTATTAAGGATACATTAGTAGAAATTATCAAGAAATGTGCGTGCGCAGGGCATGTAATGCGAAACCCCATAACCGTATGGCATTCAGTGTAACAGAGTAGATCCCAAGAGTAGGCAAGCGTGGCTGGGCGCGACAGAAAGTTAGATGGGCGGATGAGATCAAGAAGTTTTGGTTACAGTTAGCACAGGTCCGAGATCATTGGAGTATAATGGGAGATGCCTTAGCCCTGGAGTGGGCGTAGTAAGGCTACGCCCACTAACATTAATTATTATGATTACATTAATCATGATGATTAATGTAATCACTATGGTGATGATGATAATTACCATGATGACGATGCGCAGTGTTGGCTGCGGAGTAACCGCTTATAGCTCCAACAGATCTATGGAAGACGTAACTGAGCACAAAATGATGCAAATTATGCACCCCGATAACGAAGAAATATGCTTCAAATTCTTCATTTGCTTCAAAGATTTGATATATTACGTGGTGAGTGACCCCTGAACGTGATTGTACGTGGGCACAAAGACTGCCCGCAATCATTGCCGAATTGTGCTTCTGGAGGAATGGCGTGAAATAGTTAGCTTGTCGGTGTAATACTTGGTACTGAAAGGATAAGGAACCAAATGGAACAATCGACGCTAGCACGAAGATGGTTCGAAAATTGTATTGCCATACACGACAAAACACCGAATGAAATAAAGAATACATGCCACATACCTGTACATTAGTTAATTCTGGTCAAGCTTGTGTATTGAGTGTACAGCTGCTGTCTTAAGTAGTCAAGATAAAAGAAATTTGTTGTGGAGAGGCTTTTAACTGCAGTAAAGCTCCAGCCATACGCGAGATAATCACCCACTATCTCTTGCTGCAATGACACCATTGAATCATCGTGGTTACAAAAATTCCGTAAAAAATTCGCCCTGAAGACGCATGAAAGTTGCCAAAAGAGGATAACGATTATGGTTGACAACACGATGGAAGTAATGAAAGTGTGAACAAGAAAAGTTAAGTATAAATCCACAAAGACATTTTAATACACGAAGTTGGCAACTATAGATATACGGTGCCATTCCAAATGTGTTCAAAACTTTTTTTTTGACGTTTAGAATAAGTCATATTGTTTGTTTAGAATTATGATATATATTGATACCATTGCTACGCGCTACAGTAAAAACTTTTGGAGAAATAATTGCCGGTTTTTTAAAAGGCGAAATTTCTTATGCGTTCTCGCTGTCGGCGTCGTCGTCTCCTGTCATCGTCGTTGTAGTTACAGTGGTAAAACAGCGGCGCACTCGTTTTCCAATGTCTCGCGTTAGAACGGGTATTGCCATGGGGTAAAAACGCGTACTTAAAGAACACCTCGCAACACTCGTTTTCCAACGCTTCACAGTAGAATGCTTCGTACTTAAAAGACACGAGTCTTTTAGAGCCAAGCTGTACAATTCTACCCCCGATAGTTTTATGTCTGTGTGAAAAACAACAAGCCGCCAAGAATACACTTACAGAGACGCTTCGCCCCTCCCAAAGTTTCCAGTTATTGGAGATGGTCCGCGATTTTTTACATCAGCATTTGTAGCACATTTTGAGATGCTTTGATCTTTCTTAAATTGTATTAACCAAACACTTGTCAGGCATTCTGTTGATCTCTATTTGAACTTTCTGCTAAGCATTGACACGGCGCGCCTTTTAAAACCAGCAGCTTTAAACAGCAACCACGTTGCGGATCGTTAAATTTGAGTTTATTGCATGAAGTGCCTGTTGTTCTCCGTTTAACATTTTAATTTATATTTTTTAATTGAAATTATTTATTTTAATTTTTCTTTCTACTGTGAAAATCAGTTCGTGTAGCCTTCAAACAGACATACCTTCGTTGGTAAATGCTGTTTTACCAACGATTAATTTTTGCAACACGCTCCTAAATATGTCGATCAAAAGATACTTCAAAAGAATGATCAGTGGACGCAGTGAGTAAGATTTTTAGGCATGACTGACAATGACAAACAGTGCATGCTCTTCCATATTTTTAATAGGTTTATAAAAGCTGACAACTACGTAACTGGGTTAGTTTATCTGAAAAGAAGTAGCACCATTCGCAATGCAAGCGAAAGTAGCGATCTAAGGAGTGGGCTAGATAACAAGAAACATTTGGGTCTACCACAAACAAGCATATTTTTCAAACCCAACAAAAAACTCGCACACTCAGTGGCCAATCTGTTTTAGTTACATTTGAGGTCCTCACTAAGCAGAATAGCAATAGTGAAATAGAACCTAACAAGACAATCAATTTTCAAGCTGGCGACTGCGTCTGCACCAAGCGGATTATGGAGAGGCTGACGGTGATCGTGTGCGCAAATGCGAAGCGCACGCAGTGTTGCCGACTGCTGGTAATTGGCAAATTGGCCAAGCGTTGCTTTTTTTAAAGGTGTCACGACCTAGCCAGTGTATTACATCGCTAACAAGTACACCTGGATGAAGGAACATCTTTTCAGACTGGTTGCGTACTTTGGACAGAAAATAGCCACTAAAGGCCAGAACATTCTTCTATTCATCGACAACTACACGGCACATTGCGACTTCAAAAGACCAACGTGCGATTTGCATGGTTTTTCACCAAAAACACAAAAACTGTGGTCGAGCCTATGGATATGCGCATCATTGATAATTTGAAAACTCTTCCAGGCCACATATCGTGTAGTGGATGCTGTGGTGCCCCGACAGTGAGAAGGCTATGCCGTTCACCTCCTCGGCGGTATACAAATCCTTGCCACCGCATGGGCCTACATTAAGCCGAATATTATCAGCGATTGTTTCCAGCGGTGTGCTATCTTCGAACCGGTGGCCGTGGTTATGCAGACCATGCCAATAATCAGGTGGTGAAGACTTCGCCGGACGATAACTGCATGGCCGACGAGGTCGGCAGTGTTCTTCTGGACAGCGTGACCTTCGCGGGCTATGTGAATTTGGACGAGGGTGTACAAACCTGTGGTTTCACCTACGCAGCTATCAACAGGCTACGTTTCCTCAACAGGATATGTTCTAAGACCCTTCTGCTCTAAGTGGCGAGGACTCTGACGCCCGCGAAGATGTTCCCACTACCCCCTCGACTCTGCCCAGCGCAACTGAAGTAGCGTCGGCGCTTCCCTTAGCCGCGCACTATTTCTCTTTCCATCAAAATTCAGATGCTCGTTTGGGAATTTTTGTCATGTTTCATCCCATGTTCATCGATTCCTTTGTCGAAAAGCGCGAGCGGACGCTCACAACTGCCTATTGTTTCTATGAATGGGTATCATGATGCATGGACGGTATATGCGTACGAATCAATCTTCATGATCAATCTTTACTTGTGTGTTGGCTCTTGCACATGTGCCGCTGCAGGTAAGTTCTCAATTCAATAAAATTTAGTTATTTCAATTTTTTTATTCGAAAAAAAATTTTCGGCCCCTTCCAGTTCAAATTTACCAAGATTTGACTGTATATACATTCAGCCCGAAACACTTATTATGTTGCTCTTGCAGCTCCGCACGTGCACTTACTTTGGCGGAGGACGCCATTGCTTTCTTGGTCAAACTTCTGTAGCCTGATTTTTTGACGAAGTGGTGCCGGGACTGTGCCATCACTCCCTGGCGCAACAGGTTGTTAGCCAGCCTGACGCACCAAGCCCTTCTTGGTAAGCTCTCTTTGTAAAAGCTAAGGCTGGGTTATGCATGTATTTACGAGCCCACGGGCCAGGTGTAGACCACCTAGAATTTAGAGTGCTGCCTGGAGGAAACCACAACTGTGATCTCGGAAGTACATATATTACTGTACAGTCAGTTTAAGCTCCATCTTAACGAGCGCAAGACCCCCGGCTTCTGTACTCCTGAAAATGTTGGTGCGGCGCATGGGCTCATACGTGGATGGCCAGACGAAAACGGCAAGCAATCGGTGTAGCTTGGCCACTGAGTCTGCATCAATAGCCAAGACATGGGCCCCGTAAAAGATGTACGGATATGCCACGGCGTTGCAGACATGTGGCAGAGAGAAGAGGGCGTAATGTCGCGCCGTCGAGGGTTGCAAGTTGCTTCCAGCAGTGCCAGTTTCGTCTGCCACGGGGGGGGGGGGGGGGGCGATGGCTGTGCCGTTTTCAAGGTTTACTCCAAGGTAGCAGGGGATTGCCCCCTCCCATCTAACTGCGTAGAGCTGTTGCGGTTTGGTGTGCCATTCGCCAAGTTATGCTCCCTCTTAACTTCAAAAGGTTGAGCTCAGCCCTAAATACCCTTTGACAAAGGTAAGAAGAAAACGCTCGTCTGTTAATTTCTTCATGCGCATCCTTGTTCCTGTTTTGCCGCAAGATATGGTCGACAACTGTCCTAACTGGCAATCCTTCAGTATTATAAATTTACTATGAACATACACCGAATACTACCTGCTATTGAGCAGTGTGTTTGGGTTCGGGTGGGTGCCCATAGACGCTGTTTTTGTTTAAGGTAATAAATATTAAGATAAATATCTCCACTTTTCTCCGATTTATGTACACTTGGCCACAGATATATGTAACTACCTTAATGATTGTTGCATTTCGCGATGTCTCCAATAAATAAACTGAAACCTAGCTTCATCATTCTCCTCTGCCAATATTGGACGCTATTGCGAGTAGGGGTACAATGTACTCTTATATTTCCTACTAAAGTAATGTGTAGCGTACCGCGCTAATTGCTTTTACCGCCTTTTCACACAGTGTCTCAGGAACAGACCACCGTATTGCCTTCAAGCTCTATCGACCTGCTCGATAACAGACCCCGTTCAAGGGCGGACCAGTTCAAGGACCAGTTCAATGGCACCCGTGGACCTTAAAGTAGACAGTTCAAGTGACGCCGTCTTGTGTGCAGTGAGAGCCTTTATTGTCACATTGTTATAGGAGGTGACTGTAAAACAAAGCAGATAAAATGAAAATAAGCGGAACCCACTGGTATGCCTGCTTAATCGACTTGTGGGCATTACGCTTGCTTTTTGTATCTGGAATAAAAGTGGGAAGCAAGGCTGTCACCGGGAAATGAGTTCATTAAACATTTACATACCCCGACTACCATACAGGTATCGAAATACGGTTTCCATGTTATAACAAAGGCAAACAGGAAAATGCCAATACTATCATCTTTTTACACTTCCTGCGACACTCCACATATTGAGCTATAAATCAAACACATCAGCTTCATGCAGTGATGCTAATCTTAGCTTTTATATTGTTGTGTATGATGTATGCATCCACAAATACACTCTACTTACATCGAACGGATGGCATCGCAAATTCTACTATAGTAAAATAGGACCTGAAGTTTAAACGCTGAATACTGCATATCACTGCTTTTGGCAAATGTATGAAAAAAATCCAAGACGTGATCTAAGCAGTTCATATAGCTTCCTGCTGCAAAGCAGCCTGGAATACCACTACTGTAAAAAATGGCGCAGACGTTTTCCTCAATGTTATCCTCAAATTTTTTTCGTCAAAATAACCTAACGTATATCAAGTAACGTTTGGAAGAATAGCCCCAGTGTGCATTTCGCGGGTTATTCTCTGAGCACTTCAAAGCGTTGTTGCTTAAGACGCTCTCCTGACGTCTTGGCCACAGGATCCTGTACACAAATGAGTATGACTTTACCAATACGTACATCCGGAAACAAACGTCGTGACGCCGACATTCTTTCGCGCTGCCCATTGCTTATATCGTCCAGTAGGGCTTCTTCCCTCGGTGCACCCCACACATTCCAACCTCTAGATTACACTTACTAAAGAGCCACTCCAGATTGGTTGACCTGCACCGAGCAGACACGTATTTCTGCACTATAACTAACCACATTCACCAGTGCCACACAGCCACACAACAGTCGCCGGCGCCGTCAGCTATGCCAATTCATGATTATGGATGGCGCATTATCCTGTTAGGCGCCCCAACCTTATGGCCCAAAATGGGTTCCCGTTCTGCCAAGCTGTCTTGATACTCACATTTGACTGCCTTTCTTTGCGACGCAAAGCCTGAATTCACGACGACGCCTTGAAGTGAGCTGCAAAATCGCCGAAATTCACGCCCCGTTCATCCACTGCAGCCTTTTCCGTGCACGGTAAGCCTTTTGAAACTGTGGGCAGTGGTTTTCATGTACCTTGTCAGCGAGATCCGTAGGACGCCATGGGAGTGCCGCCGCAGTCGACCGTTCAATGCAATAAGCGGAAACGGTCCTTTTGTGTACTGGGTGCGCTTCGAAGATCACTAACTGGTTTTCACACGCGGTGCTATTGCGCTACGGTACCCCTCGAGTCGTCGGAGGCAGAGGTTTCTGTCGTCGATTGCAGCTGACACCATTCGTTCCTCAAGTATAGTGCACAAAACTACCTGTAGTTAGCACCCGCAAAAAGACGGCCTCACCGAGCGCTTCCACCGCTCCCTACCTACGTGACTCCCTACATACGTGACCCGACCACGGCCACTGGAAGACTATTCTGCCGTTGGTTACGTTTGCACAACATACTGCTTTTCATAGTACTACCAGCAACTCCCCCTTTTTTCCTAATTTTCGGCTGCCAATCATCATTCATCTTTGACACGGATTTCCTCATTGCGCCCCAGCAGCCTTAATTTTACTGTCGGAGCAGATCATTACCCGTGTAAACCGCTGCCGCCTACAAGGTGGTTTCCGCACGCAAGCACAAGACCGTAAACAAAGCTAAGACACTTCCCACTACGAGGTTCGCTTTTGCCTTGGGGACGAAGTCCTACTCTGGACTCCTGTTGCGTTAATGAAAAATTCCTTCACTCTGGTGGCACTTACACTGTTCTAGAAGAAACATCACCTCTGAAATACCGCATTACCCTTAACTTCGCTGTCTGACACCGCCGTTGCCGCGGCGCGAAAATTGTGCACATTTTCCATTTAAAACCCTTAGTCTGCTGCATTACGTTATAGAGTTAGGCCATGGGGATATTTTCCCTCGGAGAAAGGAATAATCGTGAGAGGTGAATCTCGCGCCAGAGACCGTTTCTCAGCATCACATGTAAATCCTCCATCATCACCCAGCGGCGCCAAGCTGCTTCTTCCTCTTTAGTATCTAATCATCGTCACAGCGTATGGTTCGTGGTTATGAGTGCAGCTCGCTTCAATAAACGGCTGTTCCATATCCGGCCCTTAAAATAAATAAATAAATAAATAATAAAAAACAAATAAATAAATAAATAAATAAATAAATAAATAAATAAATAATAAATAATAAATAAATAAAATAAATAAATAAATAACAATTTTGAACCTTTACATAAATGTGCTCATTGCTCTCGGAAAAATGGCCCGCGAAGAACACTAACAAAGAAGGAGTACCTTAAACTTGAAAACCTCATCAGGACGAACAGATGCGGATATTTCGAAGTCCCGAATCTTAGCTCCCAATAAATGTACGTTTTATTCCATAAAAAAGAAAAGTAGCCTGTACGCCGAAACCTGCCAAGGAAGTGTAATCACAGGAGATGTCTCCTCTTAGCTTCCTCTTTTGTTGAATGAGAGTTCCTCTTGAACATAGCTTCCTCTTTTGTTGAATGAGAGTGGTCCATTGAAGTCAAATTTTAGCTGCAAAGCTGATGCCTTTCCAGCCGCAGCTCCCGCCCAATTTGGCAGTATCTATGCGAAATCTTTTTAAAACATTTACGCGCAGTACTCGATTGCTTGTTTGTGGCATTTATATGCCAAGTGTCGAATTCTGCCTGTCGTGTCACATTTATGCGGAGACTTGATGAATTGGTCATGTTTTGCTCATTCCCCTCTGCCGCCCCCCCCCCCTCTTCCAAAAAAAATCGTTCCAATCCACGCCGTGAAGGTGCCTGGACTGCGCAGCTCTAAGCAACGCCCACAACGAGTACAAATGCAACGGGACTTCCATTTACACATAAAGACTGTGGCAGCCACTACCTATGTCTCGCGGGGGCGGAGTCCACGTAAAAGAGTCGCCGAACGCAGCTGTGACAACCACCAAAAACCGGAGGGGAACGTTTGCAGCAATTTCTTTTATTTAGCCTTGATTTTCTGCTGACGCGGAAGAGAGCCTTTTTTTGGTGGTACAGGTATACTGCTTCCGCAATTAAAATGGAAGAAATATCACAAAAAAAATTTTATACCCCAGGGCAAACTCTGTATCGCGCATCCATAACAGATAAGTACTCGATGTTTATATTATCAGACAACATTTTCGGGTAAGGAATGACTTATTTCTCAAGGAGGGAAGTTGGGACTTACAATGAAAAAATTGAAGCTAAAAAGTACAATATAAAGCTTCTTCATTAAGAATGGCCATAAAGCTTACTGAACTGGAAGGCGTGATTACAGTCAAGGGCAGAAATTCCAATTAACTGTCGGCAATGTGCGATATGAATTAGCACCTCAATAAGAAAATATTATACGAGGTATGAGTAGAAAAGCCGAGGAGTAGACAACCAACTGCGGATAGAGCTTGAGAACAAATTGCCTAATTGTTCCTTGAAAGGGCTCTCAGGAAAGACGCTATAAATTAGGACCTAACCACTATACTTCTTTAGTGGGACATGGTCGTTAACAATGGCGATATTAAAAACAACCACTGTACTGTGTCAGAGACCTATGAAACCTTTTTGAAATGTATTCGTACATACACATACACATACATACACACACAACACACACACACACATATATATTATATATATATATTTATATATATATAACGAAAGAAATATTTAAACAAGGTAAAAGCACATGCTTTTACCTTGATCAAAGTTTTTTTTTCTTGTGTTCTCTACCATATTCAAAAGTTGAACTGCTCCTTTTATTATATATATATATATCATTTGTAAATGTATATATTTATTTTTAGGTTAACGGTGTTGAAAGATATTATTACAAGCAATGTGGAGTACATTTCAACTAACAACAATGAAGACATCGATCAAGTGTTAAACCCCTATGGGTACTCAGTACGAGAATAAAATAAACTATAGGGGTGTGTCGGAAGTACACAAAACTGCATTCTGACTAGGGTAAACAATTTTCTGCTGTTAGATATTTCCGGTTTATTTTTTTCCATGCTGTTAAACAATTTTAAGCGCGTGACGCCAAAATAGTTGGTGCTGCACTAGTTTGTGAGGAGCAAACTTTTGTAGCGACTGTAATTGAAAAGTGCTTTATTCAGCAACTATACAGCAAATAAATCAGTCGGCATCAGTTCACGACCATATTACGGCTTCCTTGGTATGCTACAAATAGAGTTACTGAAACCCACTTAAGTCACACAAAATTAAGAATATACCGTGATTTATTACGAATGCGTAGAGGCACGTTGTTTTTAAAAATTCAGAAATATATGAAAACTTACACTTTCATGCTTTTTTACAATATTGCAAAAAACATTGATTTTTTATTGTTTTTTAACTTTCTGACATTTTTTTCCCTGTGTTGTCATTACATTGTTTACAACTTTCTGCTAAGTAAAAGAAAGCATTTAAGCAAACAAGTCCCCGCGCAAATGAGTGTTAACGCTAAAATATGTAATAACTTATTAGGTATGTGCAACCAAAGTCTGAATTTGCTCCTTTGGAAGGGTAATACGCCGTACTTAATTGAATCGTCTCCTTTATTTCTAAATTTGAGGTTTTTTTGTAATGGTCGTACGAAACCTTCAGCGACTGCGCGTTGTATTCTGGCGACGGATATTTGCAGCCCGTTATTTTTTCGGCAACACACAAAAAATGTTTTGCGGTGCGTTCGTAACTGTGAGGCGATAACGGAGCGTGTTTCGTCGCCAAAACGCTGTACCGCAATAACTTCCGGTGACGTCACACAAAAATAAAAACAAAAAACAAATACGCAGAAGCCGCCTATGCATTAAGTAGTAATAAGGATAATCATAAAAAGTAAAAATATTGCTGCGGGTGTAAGCATTTGCATCGAAACGTTTCACGCATTAATGAAAGTGGGGCGGATGCGCCACGAGCGCCTACTAGTGGTAGAAAGCACCCGTAAAAAAAAGAAACAATGGCGCCTTCTGATGTGTGCGATTTGTCATAGAGTTGTATACTGTAAGAAACTCTATGCGATTTGTCCACGAAGTTTGTGTAGGAACTGTTACGAATGTAGTGCATCATAAGGCTCTAAAGCCGTCTGCGCAGCGCGATCATCGTACAGGAGGCGATGGCACGCTGCTTGTGTTTACATTCTCGAGTGAAAATGGTTGTGATGGTTTTGATCGCATTGTTTTTCAGCAGTATGCCAAGCTTTTCACATGGACCATTTCAGTGCGGTTGCTTGCCCCGAGGCCCGTCGCCGAAGCTGTAATTATCGATGTAATTATTAAGGGTATTTACTAATTAGCAGTGAGCGGTAGCGGTATGGTAAAAATGCACACAGACTGCCTTCACTGTGAGTTGTGAGCCAGGAACACTGTTTGGCGTTCCGCCAGGATGCAACGATATAAGCAAGGGCTTTCTCGAAATCCCCGTCACCTTATCTACGCTTGATAAAGAGCGCATCCTGCACCTGCAGTAACTATTTTTAGTCAAGTTCACGAACAAAAACACAGCCTCCGAAAAAGCTGTAGTTCTGGGTGTTGTATTTCTGAAATGCGAGGGCGGAAAGTACATTGCACGATTTTTTTCTCAGCCAGCTAACAAACGATAATATAATCGCAGGAATAATACTGCAGCATCTGAGTTGGGACCATTTTTGCAGGGGCCGTGCTCACATTTCTCGAAATTTCTATTTCCCCAGTACGCGTATGTGCCAACATTGGAACGTTAGCAGCAAAAGTAGATAAAGAGAGCGTTAAAACTAAACTGCATCTGTTGACTGTCATTTGCGAACGGTTTTGTTTATTGTCTGTACCATCTAACAGTGGTTCAGAGACCAGAGTCACGTCACTTTGTTGGTAGTGTAGGGTATGGGGCATCTCTTAGCACCATTCCTTAGTAGGCTGCATTGCAGGTGCTTAAAATATAAATTATAGCCTACATCTGAGAATGTAATTCCCAAAACCTGTGTCATCGAAATCATGCAGGTGCCGTTGACAAAACTTTTTTCACTCATTCTCTACCACTCCAATGCAACTATCTACCACCAGCTCAGCTCCAATTTCTAAAATGTCAGTAACTGGCGACAGTGCCAGTGTTTCAGCAAACTACTTATGAACTTTATTGCCGCTTTCCAGTTTTAGCTACAATTTGCGTAGACTTTTTTCCCAATAATTGCAATTTTTGAGGTGAAGATGTGTGCTAGGAGTCCCTTTTTGTTATATTGATTTGATCAATTGTGTGGGGACACAAACAAAAAAAAAATTGCACTTTCCGGACACCTCATTGCATAGAGGTGATTTCCTGTACAAGCTGGGTCAACTTTTCAAGTGTAGTCACACGCCAGGAGCATCTTTTAGTGGTAACAAGGGCCGAGCACCAGGCTTGTAACTATTTTCTCAATAGGTGCCCGGCACCACCAACGCACACGAATGCACATGGTGACTTCCACAGCTACGCTGCACACTCTACTCAGTAACCGCCTGTGGTAGGACATGCCGCAAGACTCTTCCTCCCTTCGGCAATGCGGTGTTGTAGAAGGCCGGGGCCCCACCAGATTGGCAAAGGTCGGAAGCCCCTCGCAAGAGTAAAGGCAGCTTTCCAGGCGTGAGTTATCCTTTCAAAGGTCCGCACTCGCCCAGGGACACCTGTACCCATTAAAGAAACTAGTGGGTGCCCGGCGGTGCGCAGATTCGAACCCAGTACTTCCCCCATATGAGGCGAGTGCAGTACCTCTGAGCCATCGCTGATGAGGCATAGCCACATTACGTTTCTGCAGTGCACTGCAGAAAAGTTGTGTCAACGTAATCCAGGAACACATTGACCGCCAGACTCAATGGGTTCTCTGCAGAGGGTTTTCTGACACCAGTGCTTAAGGCGGTTGCAGACTGCCTACGCATCAAGTTTAAAAGGCAAAACGAAAGTGCAGAGGCCCGATGAAAACAATGTGAAAGTGATGCCGTATCTTCATAAGCCGTCGCACAACATAAAGAAAATTATTTCATGGCGCAGTGTTCGAGTTGTGTCTTCCGCACCATAAAAGCTGTCCAGGCTGCGCGCACATTGAAAACGCCAATACTGGGAGAGCTGGCAAAGGTGATGGCAGAGGTGTGGGTCCTATACAAAAATTACACTGTTGTGTTCATGAGAAGCACCAACTTCACAGTCTCAAGGCCTGGCATGTTCTCTCACAGCGGCTTCATTGCTGTAAACAAGAGGTGTGCTTGAGAAGCAGCGGCTTTACAGCCAGAGGCCTCACATGAATCCATTCCAGCGTACTACATAAGTCTGCAATTCTTGTCGTAGCCTTCAAGTCAGAAGCAACAGCAAACCTCTGCAAAGGAGAAACATTAGCACCTCGAAGAACTGACATCAAACCATTGCAACCTGCTGGGCAACTGGTTCCTCTTCTTACTGCAGCTGTAAGCCAGAATATTCTTGAAATGCAGCAACATGAAGCGCTAAGGTCCTGAACTATTCTGATATGCTCAATCATTTTCTATTCTTACCGCAGCTGCATAATCAGATGCAACTGTGCAGGCTTGAAAATCAGTGACACAGCACACTGAAGCCCCTCCAACTCGTCATAGTTGCTAGAACAATGATAACTTCCAAGCGTAACGAATAGGTGTTGAATCTAAACAAACTAAAGATTTATGGAAAGTCTCTGAAAAAATTGTGCCACTTGGTAGAATAATGGCTCTATCGTTGTAAGCGGACGCTGGACACCTGACTGTTTGCCAGTACACTTTGTAAACTCCTTTCGAAAAATGTATACTCCACTGTTAAACTGCACAAGCACCAAAATGTAATCATGAAACTCCAGCCATCACTATGGAGCAGAATTTAAAAAGCATATTTTTATTGCTCACGAAGGTCATTCTACAAACTCTAAAGAAAAATAAAGGAAAGATAAATTGCTGGGTTCATTCCTCAGAAATGCACTGCAAAATTCCAAATCAACTGTAATAGCTGATGACACTTCAGACAGAATCCAACACTGCCAACAAAATAACGGCACTTTGAGATCAGTACACCCTTAGTCGGCCCCTTTGATGCCACCTTTATTAGCAACGGGAGCAACGAACCAGCATCGTAGCAGGCATAATAAAACACTGCGTATGTAGATTTTTAAAATCAATTTAATTAAAAACACGTTAAGTAATGCCGCGGGGCCACATACTTTCAGATTTCTGCAATGACGGGGTCCAAATCCAGCAATGTTTTTGGTTCCTTTTTCATAACTTGTAAAGAATACTACTTTAGTGTCTTATGTACTGGCTGTCATCCCGTACTTCGGAAACACAGTCGCGTGTGGAAATTGCGGCGCACAAAACTGACAACTGTCTACCTCCGTAGCCCGCGGTTGAACCTGCTTCACGTGTGGCCACCTCGAGGTCACTTTCAACAGTGCTCTGGAAGTTTGCCTCACGGGCGTGAAAGAGGGCGGCCGCCGAATTGTTCCAGAGGAAGACGCTGAGAGTGTCATGACCATTCTTACTGTTCACACTTATAATTAAGCGTACGGGTGTCTACTTTGATGTCGGGTTCAACCTGTTTCCCTGGCATCAGCCCGGCGCATCATAAAATTTTTAGTGGACACTGGCTCAGCTGTATCGATAATGGGAGAACAATGCTTTCAAAACCTATTATGAGACCAAGTTAAGCTGAAGAAATCGCAACCAACATTACTGGTTTTTTACGTCGAAAAATTCCTGTGCGTGGACAGTTCCCTGCCCTCACTGTGCACAAATCGGAAAAGCTGTAGTGACCGTCCACATTACCCAAGGTGGAACTTCACTTCTGGGTATTGATGCCGTACAAGCTTTTGGTCTCCAGTTTGTCGGCACAGAATTACACTGCCTTACTATTGCCAAACATTGACACAAACCAAGTAAAACGTTGACACCAGGCCCCAAAATGCATCCACAGCACTCAAACAAGTTGTCACCGCCCACCACAAAATACGCGAGTCTGAAGAAATAGTGTCTCTGGTGACGTCTGTACATCAAGATGAACTGAGACAAGCGACAGTGGAGGATAACACTCTCCGAGAAGTTTCCCATTACGTGCAGACATCATGGCCGCCCCGCAAGAATTGGGTACCTGAGCTGACTCCATACTATGAAGTCCGAAAGGAGTTGACAGCAGTTGATGGCATGCTCTTCCGTACTAACCGCATCGTAGTTCCTTTCAAGCTCACAGCGACTTTTGTCCTGGTGGCTCACAAATCCCACCCTCGTATCGTGAAAACCAAACAATGCCTACGAGAAAAGTATGATGGCCAGGGTTAGGCACACATGATGAAACAGCTATCTGCAGTTTCATTTGTCAGCACGCGAAAAAAAGTGCCAAGATCTCATCCACACCACTTCAGCCAATTCCACTTTCTGACAAACCTTGGGACAAGATAGCTATTGCCGTTGTTGCTCCTTTTCAGCGTGCACCTGGAGACTACCGATTTGCCATTTCAGTAGTTGATTATTTTTCAAAATGGCCAGAAGTGGCTTTTTGCACTGACGTTACCACTCACACGATGACGAAGTTGCTTCTAGCACTCTTCGTACGTGAGGGTTACCTACTGAAATAGTGTCTGTTCACGGTCGACTTCACATCAAAGGATTTTGAGTCCTTTATTGAAGACCGTGGAATCAACCACATCTTTTCTGCCGTGTACAACCCACAGGCAAGTGGCCTCGTTGAGATTTGATCGTGTGCTGAAGTGATACATTCAACTGGCTCTGCTGGAGTAGCGTTCAGGGAAGAAAACTGTGACTGAGTACTTGGGAGTACACAGAGCCGCCCCTCGCAGCACCACCGGTCTCTCCCCGGCCGTTCTTCTACATGGCCGACACATAAGAACTTCTTTGGACGTCATTCGTCAGCTGACAGCTGACTTCAGCACAAATCCTTCACGGGAGATGAGTCCGCTCGGAAAACGAGTCGCAGAGTGTGAACGAAAAAGTAAGGCATACGCTGAACAACAGCGAGCTGCAAGAGTCCCCAAGTTCCAAGTTGGCACCTACATACGAGTGAGGAAACCAGTTCCTGGACAAGTTCCTGGCTCCGATTTATGAACCAGTATTAGAAATCCTCAAAAAAATTGCCCGCTGGTCCTTTTATCTGGAAGGCGGTCGAACTTGGAATGCTTCACAGCTATCAGCGGTACCAAAAGAGGCATCACCAGGGCAAGAAACTAAGGACAACTCTTGGACGTACAACATGCCCCGTTGACGGACTACCAAAGTAGAGCTGCACTATCGAACACTTGGACCACTGCACCTGGGGGTCCGTCACAAACACAATCTGCGAGTTCATCCGCAGATCAACTTGAGTCTTCACGCGCTGTACCACCACATGTGCCACCGAGCCCACCACAGCTGCAAGGTTCGCAGTCACAAAGTCTGGCTCCAGGCTCTGGCACTAACGAGTGCAGTGTACCGGTAGAGGGAAACGAACTCAATGCCAGGGCCACCACCTGACCGGCCCAGGAGAAATCGCAGACCTCCAGTGCACTTCCAAGATTAGGTGCAGTGATTCGACAGCTGTCAGGGCTCATACAGACAGTGACTTAATTGGTGATTTCTGCACACAAACGGTGACCGTATTGGTGATTTGTGCAGACTGGACTGTCTAGTCTAATGATTGTTCCCCGGGAGGGAAAGATGTGGCCCGCAGACGCACCAGGTGCCGCCATATTATCCGTAGATGTCAACATGTGGCACCACCGCTGTAATATGCGTACGCGCACACACACACACACACACACACACACACACACACACACACACACACACACACACACACACACACACACACACACACACACACACACACACACACACACACACACACACACACACGATGTGCAGTGCAGTGTATCTGTAGACCCGACTTATGCTTACGAACAACCAACTACTTATGCTTACGAACAACCATAGTCAATAGCAGTCATGAAACACTCTATATAACGCCAGCGCATTTGATTACCTGAACAATATTCGCGCTCATTCATACTGCTTTGTTTGTAAGATACGCAGTCTCAGACGATTGTGTACAGGATAAAATCGCATCGTTGCTCCGATTGTACTACCGCCCAGAGCAACTTGCGAAACCACTCCGTAAAGGATACCTTCCGTAGTCAGTAGAGTGAACTAGAATGTGAGTTGTAACACCAGCTACGCAGGCCTCACGTTTAACTTCGGTTGAGCCCATGTTCACAGCCAGAAAAAGAACCCTTGTAGCTCTTCACCACTGCTGTCGTAGAACAAAGCCATTCAAATTCCATCAGGGAGATTTTACCCAGACAGACAACACACCAGCAACAAATAAATCCAGGACGTTCTCGGCAGGAGATAGGTGAGGACGTTACGAGTAAAAGCAGCCCACCACGACTTCCTCACGTGCAAATGACGACTTGGCAAGACACACCCGGCGCAGACGACTTTAGAACCTTATGATGCACTACATTCGTAACAGTTCCTACACAAACTTCGTGGACAAATCGCACACATCAGAGGACGCGGCTCGGAAGCCCCGGGTTGCAACAGACACAGCCCTTTTTTTTACGGGTGCTTTCTTCCACTAGTAGGCGCTCGTGGCGCATCCGCCCAACTTTCATTAATGCGTGAAACGTTTCAATGCAAATGCTTACACCCGCAGCAATATTTTTACTTTTTATGATTATCCTTATTACTACTTAATGCATAGGCGGCTTCTGCGTTTTTTTATTATTTTTATTTTTGTGTGACGTCACCAGAAGTTTTTGCGGTAGAGCGTGTTGGAGACGGAAACACGCTCCGCTATCGCCTCACAGTTATGAACGCGCTGCAAAGCATTTCTTGTGTGTTGCCGAAAAAATAACGGGCTGGAAGTATCTGTCGCCAGAAAACAACGCGCAGTGGCGGAAAGTTACAAGGCCACAATAACAGCAAGCTTCGTACCACAACGCAATTGCGTCTGTGCGCTATCGTTATGTGTGTTTAAAGTGGAATTTCTTCGACTTCCATCGTTTGTGGTGCGCTCTAATTGCTTTTAAGAGCCTCCGTTTCTTTTGTTCTGATGCAGTTTCACCTGCATGCGGGCTGGCCTATGTGACACCATCAATTACCAAAGGCAGACACTGTGCAGCGCAGCAATCTATACCTACCAGAAATGCCACAGATGTTGTGGAAAAGGCTGTGAACTTCCTGAAAGGACATTCAGCCGAATATGTACCTATGTGCGCAAAATCATCTAGCCTTAGGCTGAGGGCGACATTTCTTAGACAGCCATTTAGGCCAGGACCCTTTATAGAACATAGGGCTTTGCACACGTTAGATGCCGTACTATAGGACGATAAATACCCTGCTTACTAAGTATCTTGGCTTTTTTCTTGCGGTTTCAGCTTGTTTTCTGGCCGTCCTGTATGTAGTTTCGTAGCTAAGAAAGGGGTTATGCGGCTAGAGAGCGCAATGGGGCACACAAAACTTGTTGGATACATTTTCTCAAAATAAGCAGCACCGCAAGGTTTTAGGACACGATGTTCAGCATGGGAGAGCTGTTTGCTTCACGCTCCTAAAGATTTTTTTTGCCCATGATGTGGAAAATATCAGTTTCGTTACATCGCTGATGACCATTTGAACGAAGCTCCCAACAGTCGCGTTTTAATCTGGCTATTAAAATTTCTTCCGTGCTGCGCGCAACACGACTCGAGGCTCACTCCGACCACCGTAAGGTACCAGCAGCTTTAGTTCTTTTTTTAGGTTTACCACGTGCAAAATGCCCTAATTAAGAGGAGCGGGCAACACCCGAAAATCTGGTTTTCTGGCATGTAACAATTAACATGTCGAATGCGGATGTTGTTATGAACGGGTACTTCACTTATGAAGAACAATTCGTTCGCTTGTTGCACAAAATCATCCACAATATTGCTGACAAAGTGGCAGTAGTGGGGCTGTAGTGCTTCTGTAAAATACCAAAAGGTAGTCTACATGGTGACAATTTTATAACTTTTACAATGGGGCTGTTGGAAAATGATACTTTACATTGGCTTCAAAAAGACGCATAAACGGAAGCTATGGAACAGGGTATACTTGATTGCGTGGGCAATGTATACACGTTTTGGTTTAAATACGAAGGTGACTAGACCGTCAGTAACACATTGCAAAAACTCGGTGGAGCTCTAAAGTTTAGCTCAAATCACTGTTATATGCTATTTTGAAGGAGCTGTTGTTTAACGTATTATGCAAATATATATTCTTAGATGTGGGTAAGAATGGAGTGAGGATGGCCGAAATTGCCATCATTCATAGGTGCATCACTTCTTCGGCAGTTCGTAATTGCAGGATCCGTGTTTTCCGTTCAACAGCTTAAAGTCAGTGCTTATCTTGGTTGCATAAAGCATTTGCGTCGTCAACCGTTCGCTCTTTGTCGGAGTATGAAATTGTGGAACAACCTATCCTTCATATGTACTCATCTTCCGTTTTCTCTTCACGAAAACAAAGTAACGGCAGAGACCATGTTGTAAGTGTTTTCGAAGGTAAACTGGATATATCAAAGCTTTTACTAGTGTTGTGGCATTCATTAATAACAAGTGAACTCGTCCATCATAAAGATATAAATGCCTGTAAAGATAATGGGAAGAACGAAATACTTCGGGCCTAATGCACGTGGGCCGTGGGTACAGAAAATATCTTTTAACACACTGGTTGCGTGTGAAGAGCTTTAACGATTGTTTTTCCGTATAAAAGATGCAGAAAAAGAAGGCATATTTACAATACAGTTTTGCGTACACTTTTCTGACCGATAAAAGTCATTATCACAGACGGTGTCTACGCCGAATGTGCCCTTCGAACAATCACAGGAATATTTGGGCAATTTGCTACTAAGTAGTGCGTATTCTATATATTTTGTAATTATTCCACTAGAACATTTTGAACTTCCCTCTCTGGGTATCTACAAAAGCGTTACGCCTTTTTACTCTTGTAAGCATAAACATTTCAACTTGGCAATATATCCAAACGACGAAGAAAACTTATCTCATAGTGAGGTGTGGATAGGTAAAAAAAACGTTTCACAGAGAACAAGAGACAGTTATTTGCTCAGTAGCTGTGTTAGGCTCAAAGAAGTAGGAGATAATGGTATCAATTACTTTTATGGAGTAGAAAGCTTCGAGAACTTACAATTTAATTGTTTTATTTATCACAACAGATGCCTGAAGACAAGCAATACAAAGCCACATGTCAAAGGCTTGGACACGAAAATGTGACCTTGAGCTCTGTACAACAGTTACCGAGCGAGTCGGTGACGTTCGCCTCGTTTCTTCTAAAGATTTACCCATTATGCTTCATTCAGTACTTTTTCGTTCTATTTTTCCTCTTTGTATTGTGGTTGAGCCACTTTAGACTATATAAAATTGTACCCCCGACAGGCTCAGTCGGTTAACGTTAACCACTAGTTAACCACAAAAGTGATCTAACCATCCTTTCACCAAGACTAAACCTGCTTTTACCATCAGGAATGCCGACTTGGCCCGGCATTTTGGCAATGCCATACACGAGTTTAAGAAACTACATAAGTTGGTATTAACGCACGTTTTAGTTGCAACCGTAGCAGAAGTTGCGGGGTTATCTATAGCTCAACAAACCAAACTCTTTATTTTGTAATCGTGTTATTTGCTTTCCTTCCTTCACATTGACCCGATGTCAACTTACCTCCTTTATTATTTGTTCTATTTAACCTGCACCTTGCCTCACAACTTTTCAGCATGACAACCTTCGTTGCGATCTGGCAAGGCTCCACATCGAAAACGTAATTTTTACAACTTACGCGAAGATCTTCACTGATTCACTGCTGACAAAAACGTCACTGAACATCCGGTACGCGAGTGTTTTAACTTCTTTTTTTCTTGTGCAAAAATGCTGCTAGTTTGTGGACCCTTCTTAATTCCCCATTACTGCTCATCGCTTCGGCATTTGTGGGATGACTGCTCCTCGGGGTGCCCTTGGACATCACCCGCCCAATACAAATTATTCTGGTTCCCGTGTAAACCGTTTCCATGATGGTGCCGCCGCGTTGCAGGTTGAACTTGGCTTCTTCAAATATAACGTATATTTTTATCGCCCTGTGATGAGGCAGAAGTACTCTCACTATATAGAGATATCAAAAATAGCAGCAGTGATGACGCTTTTAACATTAAGATCAAACCCATTAGGTATGTATTAGATATATTACGTCCTATCTTAGCTCATATTTATAATTTATCGTTGGCTTCTGTTGTCTTTGGAGTGAAATGAAAAAGGCGAAAGTCATTGTTCTTCACAAAGGCGGTCCCAATAAGGTTTTAAATAATTATAGGCCCCTGTCTATTATTCCGGTGATTTCGAAAGGTCTCGAAAGATAGTATTCCGGTGCTTTTCCAATTTCTTCGATCAATACAATGTAATAACATTTAGGCAATTTGGTTTCCGGCGTAGAGCCTCCATATAGTTGGCCCTACGTGAAAAGAAAATATTTATCAGTTATATAGAACGTAAGCATATTACGCTTGGCATATTTGTTGACTTCCCCGCACGGGGCACCTTGAGCAATCTTGGTGACGGTACTGGCGATACCGCGGACCCCGAGCCCCCAAACATAAGCTGGATCCAACCGTGGCGAATGTGTTTATAGGTGGAGGGTTAGAAACCACGAACGGTGGCCGTCGGAGCCCAGGTCAAGCTCCGGCGGATGGGCTCCCTGTCTGTTTATCAGGCAGGGAGCTCCGGGACCTCCTCAGCTATCAGGGTAAGGTTGTGGAAGAAAGTACCCCCGTCCCCTGCTTCTATACATACTGTATGGCATTTCCAAACCCCCCCCCAAACGTGATCGGTCCCTGAAAAGGGGCCGCACCGAAGTATCTTTTCCTTCACTGCCATCTTTGACATTTCCTGAACCAGATCATTACTCTCGATTTCTTGTCATGGAGTCCCTCATCCAACCCACCCTCTTGCATCTCAGTCAGTCTTCTTGATCGCAAAATATCTTGAAGCCATAATAGGAAAATCATATAGGTGCAAAAAACAAAGGTCTGGTGAACTACTAATCGAGGTAAATGACAAGCAGCAGTCCACGAAGCTTCTAGCTCAGACTAGACTGGCTGATCTAGACATCAGGGTCACACCCCATCGGAGCCTCAACAGCTCGCAAGGTGTGATATCCGAGACGGATCTCTTGAACGAAACGGATGCGGATCTCCTTGCCGGCTTGAAGGATCAGGGCGTCACTGCCGTGAGACGCATCACCATTCGCAGAGACGACAAGGAGATTCCCACCAAACACATTATCTTGACTTTCGAGCGCGCAGTTCTTCCACAATACATAAATCCAGGTTTTATCCGTTGCTCCATCCGTCCGTACATCCCGAACCCGCGGCGCTGTTTTAAGTGCCAGCGGTTCGGGCATGATACGAACTCTTGCCGTGGCCGAACGACGTGCGCAAAGTGCGCGGCGCACGATCATCCGAGCGAGAACTGCTCAGCCGAAACTCTCACTTGTGTAAACTGCGGGGGGCCGCATGCGGCATACTCCCGCAAGTGCGAAAAATTTCAACTAGAAAAAAAGATCATAAACATTAAGGTAACTGAGAACATCACCTTTCCAGAGGCGCGGAAAGAGGTTCGCCTCTTTCCCCCTGGGGAGGTACGCGACGCAGCTCGCCGGGGGGCGGAGCGGCGTCTCGTTTCCACAGGGACCCAGTTCAGCGAGTCTGACCTGGTCCCTCGCCCGCCCCCCCCCTGGGTTGCCTCTGGCAGCCCAACCCGCCACCACGCCGCTTGCTGAGGTCAGCAGCGGTTGTGGTGGCAACCTCTTCCGTCGGGACCGGTGCCGCTCCCGCCTCTGTCTCCACCGCCCTCCAGTGCGTTGGAGGGTACAGAGGTGATGGACACCACGGGCCCCGCACCGGTTCCCACCGCCACCCGCACCGCCCATGCCACCATCTGGCGCCCCGGACGCCCTCGGCGGTGGCGGCTCAAACGAAGGGCTCCCGAGGGGGGGGGGCCAAGTCCAGGAGGCCGGTCCGTCGGGCACCCCTCGGACAATCCGACGACGAGATGGATGTCGGGCCGTTCCTGCCTGCAAAGCAGCGCAAGGAACGCGTCCCGACGCCAAAGCCTCCCGACAGCCAAAAAAGGCGAGAGTCACAGCCCCGAAAGACGACACATAAACAAACACACACACTCCAGTAGCTCTCACAACTAAATAATGGGAAGAGAAAACATAATTCAATGGAACTGTCGAGGCCCTCTCTTAAAATCTTGACGATGTATACGAAATACTGCATGCTCATCAAGCCAAGTGTGATGTGTCTTCAGGAGACGCATTTGAATTCCAGGCACACAAATTCTTAAATAGGTACATGGTCTTCAGAAAGGACAGGGATGGCTGCACACACACTTCGGGCGGTGTAGCCATAATAGCCCGGAAATCCCTAGCATGCCACCCTGTCGCTCTCAACACCGTCCTTGAGGCTGTAGGCAATACGCACAATAATTTTTAATAGGTTGATAACGGTATGTTCTATTTACATTCGTCCTGATTATGCACTTCTGAGCTCTGACTTCGAGGCGCTGGTCGACCAGCTGCCCGAGCCATACATCATAACAGGCGACCTTAATGCACACAACTCTCTTTGGGGGCTCCTCTAGAACGGATGCCCGAGGTCGCCTGATAGAGAAGTTTTCTTACATCTTCAGGAGCATGCCTTTTCAACAAAAAAACAGCCTACATACCCTAACTTAGGACATAATACATACTCGCATCTTGACTTGGCTATTGGTTCCGCAGTTCTCTTTCCATGTCTTGAGTGGGGTGTGGGCACGGACCCATATGGTCGTGACCACTTTCCCCACTTCATTAACGTATATAGGTATAGGGCCGAGCAGTCCATCTTCCCATAAAAGGTTTACTGAATCAAAAGCAAACTGGAGCACATTCACACAAACATCTCAACTACACACACATCCAAATAAAACACCTACACGTGGAGGGAAGCCGCCCAACTCGTCACGCGCTCATCCTCGACGCTGCCGAAAAAGTCCATTCCCCAGGCCTCCAGTGGGTCCCGCCACCCCAAGGAGGCCCTGGTGGAACGAGGACTGCAGGCGGACGCGAGAGGCCCAGAACAAGGCGTGGGGTGTCCTTCGCCGGTTCCCCACGTCACACAACCTCATTTCTTTTAAACGGGCAAAGGCTTTTGGGAAGCGAGTGCGTCGTGAGGCTAAAAGGGAGAGTTGGCGCACCTTCCTCACTTCCATCAACTCACACACTGACACGCGAAAAGTCCTGGACACGAATACGAAAACTAAAAGGACAACAGACACACAGCCTGCCCCTGGTTAGTACAACAGGAGGACACCACTGGAAGACCAGGCTAACACACTTGCACAAAACTTCGAACACGTGTCCAGTTCAGCACACTACACCAACACTTTCATTAAACACAAAGCATCATGTGAGAAGAAGTCCTTGCGAGACACTAATAAGTCGAACTCATCCTATTAACACCCCCTTTTCACTTCATGAGCTGAAGGTCGCACTCGGTACTTGTAAACCTTCAGCTCCAGGTGCAGACAGGATTTCTTACACAATGATACAACACTTACATGCAGACACACTTGAAACACTTCTTCACCTCTACAATAAAATATTTCTTTCGGGGCCCTTCCCACGCTCTTGGAGGGAGGCCATAGTAGTGGCTTTCCTAAAGGAAGGAAGGACCCTTCCTCTCCCGCCAGTTATCGCCCCATTGCCCTGACAAGCTGCCTTTGTAAGCTCTTCGAGAAGATGATAAACAGGAGACTCGTGTACTTCTTAGAGTACAACGGTCTTCGCGAGAGCTGTCAGGCAGGCCTTAGGGCGGGGCGATCTACGAACGATCAACTCGTTGCCGTTAGAGTCAATATATTAAAGATGCTTACCTCCATAATCAGTTCTGTATGACAGTATTCTTTGATCTTGAAAAGGCGTACGACACTGCTTGGCGGTACGGCATCCTCAGCGATTTTGAAGTCCTTTGGTATGTCGGGTAACACGTGGAACACGCTTGCCAGTTACCTCTCTGAAAGAACGTTTCGCGTGCGAGTTGGAACTGCACTCTCTAGAGTTCATGTGCAGGAAAACGGTGTTCCGCAGGTGGAGTTTTGAGTTGCACGTTGTTTATTGTAAAAATGAACTCTCTTCGGAAGGCTCTGCCTACCAACCATTTTCCTGCGCAATCTATGTAGACGACGTGCAATTATCCTTTAAGTATTGTAACCTGTCTATCTGCGAGCGCCAAGTCCAGCTTGGTGTTAACAAGCTAGCTGGCTGGCAGATAGCAACGGTTTAAATTTATTCCAGTGAAGTGTACTTGTGTTTTGTTTTCGAAAAGGCGCGGCATTCGGCCGGATCCAGACATCAAACTCAATGGTTGTCTCAATTCCAGTCAGAAATGAACACAAGTTTTTAGGTGTAGTCCTTGACGAAAAGCTCTCGTTCATTCCACACATAAAACAACTTAAACATAAATGCTTAAAGGCCATGAATATACTCAAGGTTCTCTCCCACTCTTCATATGGGGCTGACAAACAACTTCTTTTACGTGTTTTTACCAGCCTGATAGGTTCACGATTAGACTATGGAAGCGTTGTTTATGGGTCAGCAAGTAAGACATCCCTGAAAATGCTGGGACCCAGTGCTTCATCTGGGGCTTCCGGTTGGCATGTGGCGCCTTCCGGGAATAGCCCGGTCGAAAGCCTCTATGTGGAGTTTAATAAGTGGAACCTACAACGTCAGCGAGCATACACAGATCTTCTTTTGCTTTTAAAATTTCATCTATGCCACACCATCCTTTTAAATCTGCTTTTTATGATACGTCTCAGACGACACTACTCCTAAACCGACCAGTCGTTCTCTGCGCCCTTCTCTTACAGAGTTAGAGAGGAAGCGTCAGAGCTTTTCTGTCTCCTTTTTAGACACCATACAAAGTTCTCAAACAGATTTTATAGCACCATGGCATCTCCGCCCTGTATCATGCGACACATCCTTCACACATGTAGATAAAAACCGAGCTCCCACATGTGCAATTCTGCAGCACTTCTTGTATTTGCAGCAGAAGTATCAATTTTCTGAATTTTATACGGACGCCTCTAAAACTGCCACCTCTGTGTCCTGCGCGGCGCATGGGCCCGGCCTTAATGTCACTAGAACTCTTAACAGTAATACCAGTATCTTTACGGCAGAGGCTTATGGTGTACTTCTTGTTGTTAATCATATCCTTCAAAGTCACATCCCACAATCCATTATATATACAGACTCCCTCAGTGTCGTGCGGGCGTTGTCGTCAACAAAGTCTTCAAAAATCACGTTGTAAATCTAATAGTCCAAGGGTATTATGTCGGTGTATGTACGCAAATTTGAACTGGTTCTTTGCTGGGTCCCCGGCCACAGTGGTATAGCCGGGAACGAAGCAGCGGACCGAATGGCTGCTGCTGCTACACTCTCGAATACAGTAGACATAACCACATTACCCTACACCGACGTGAAACCACACATCAGACAACAACTTCGCAAAACATGGCAAACACACTGGAGTGAACAAACAGACAACAAGTTACACGTAATAAAACCACACTTGGGACCATACACCACCGACACACGTAATAGATACACTGAAGTCGCCTTGGCTAGATTACAGGATAGGGCACACTCATGCAACGCACTCGCACCTTCTCACGGGGTCTCCAAGACCTCTGTGCAGCAGGTGCGGAGAGGCCCTATCCGTGATCCACATCCTCATACAATGTAAGGCACTCGACATTACACGACGAAAACACTTCCCACAACTACCACACACGACATATTCCACCACACCCGTCATACTTCTTAGGAGATGAAGCCATGTTCTCTGTTCAGCGAACCTTAAGGTTCCCTATCTGAAGTTCATTTTCTTACAACTCATCTCTTATCACCCATAGTTTTACCGCTGGTCCTATACACCAGCCACCGTATTTATTTTTCATCCACTCACGTTCTTCACCCTGGCCCTTTACACCAGACGTGCTCATAGTATTTAACTGACTTTATCCGATTTCCCTCCTTATCTAATACCTTTGTATTTGGCACTCTTTGCCCATGTCGGCCTTGCGCCATTAAACTTAAACCATCATCATCATCATATTTGTAGACTTCGCGAAAGCTTTGACAAGAATATTCATTCCACTCCCCTTAAGAACTGTCTGTATATGGTATTAAAATAAAGCCCTTGAACTAATTAGCAGCTATTTAAATATTCGCATCCACTAAATGTCTATTGGCATTCATCGATCTGGTTATTCTATTTAAAACACGGCGTTCCTCAGGGAAGCATCCTTGTACCATTGCATTTAAATAAATATATTGTCACGAAGACAAGGACGATGCAGTTGTGTTGAATGAGGAACACGTTTATTGGAGCGAACTTGTGCTCCCCTAACAACTCAAAAGAATACAGAGGCGGCGAAGCAGCGGTCAACAAAGTGACTTGCACAGGCGAGTGTCGTCGAATCGAATGCCCCGGCGTCCGCACTGCAGGCTTTTTATCTTTTGGCGCGCGTGGTTCTCGAAACGTCGATTCGCATCGAGAACATAGTAGATCCAAGAAGATTATTCTGGGCTGTTCACGTTAGATCGGAATGCTCTCCCTATCACAACAGATAACACATGCGGCACAGAAAGAAAGAATGGAACACGCGCTTCCCTTGGCGCAGAGATAACACAGACCGGCGCAGCCGGGCGGTAAAGCAAAACACAAATAAACAAACCCAATGTATGGTTCGCGGCATTACCCCCCCCCCTCTAAGAGTGCATCGACCCGATGCTAACATAAGCGACAGTCCGAACAAATGAAAATAAAAGTTCGTCATCGTCCGTAGAAAGGTTTTAAGCGAACCACGTGGACGACTTCAGGCCGCGTGCGTCGTCGTGATGTGCCGGAGTCACCATCGGGGATCACTTCGTAGGTAAGTTGGCCAACACGTCGTAGAATCTGGTAGGGTCCGAAATACCGTCGCAGGAGCTTCTCACTGAGTCCGCGTCGTCGGATGGGAGTCCAAACCCACACACGATCCCCTGGTTGGTACTCGGCGTCTCGGCGTCGGAGGTTGTAGCGGCCCGCATCCACCAGCTGCTGGTCCGTTATACGAACTCGAGCGAGCTGGCGGGCCTCCTCCGCACGTTGAAGATATCCGTGGACGTCGGCGTTGAGGTCGTCGTCTTCTACGTGCGGAAGCATGGCGTCGAGCATCGTAGTCGGCCTTCTACCGTAGACAAGCTCGAACGGCGTCAGCTGTGTCGTCTCCTGGATAGCCGTGTTGTACGCAAACGTGACATACGGGAGCACTTCGTCCCAAGTCTTATGTTCAACGTCAACGTACATTGACAGCATATCTGCGATTGTCTTGTTCAGACGTTCTGTTAGTCCGTTCGTTTGGGGGTGGTACGCCGTCGTTCTTCGGTGATCCGTGTTGCTGTAGCGTAATACTCCTTGCATCAGCTCCGCAGTAAATGCCGTTCCGCGGTCTGTGATTAGGACTTCCGGGGCTCCATGTCGCAGCACAACTTGGCTTATAAAGAACTTCGCCACTTCTTGTGCAGTCCCCCTCGGAAGAGCGGCGGTCTCTGCGTAGCGCGTCATGTAGTCTGTCGCTACGACAATCCACTTGTTCTGTGATCGTGACGTAGGGAACGGGCCTAAAAGGTCCATTCCAATCTGTTGAAATGGTCTCGATGGGACGGCGATCGGTTGCAGAAGTCCGGCGGGTCTTGTCGGCGGCGTTTTTCGTCGCTGGCAGTCACGGCAGCTCCGGACGTAGTGGGTGACGTCAGAGGTAAGGCCGGGCCAGTAGTACCTCGCCTTGATTTTTCCAATAGTGCGGGCTGTGCCCAGATGTCCGGAAGACGGGTCGTCGTGGCACGCTTCCAAAATTTCGTCACGAAGGTCCGCGGGGATGACGAGAAGGTAATTCGCTCTTGTTCCGGGGCTGAAATTCTTCTTCACAAGGACGGAGTTTCTCAGGCTGAATGCTGGTAAGCTGCGTTTGAAGGTCCTAGGAACGGCAACGTTGCAATCCCTCGAGGTACTCGATTATGACGCGTAAGTCGGGGTCGGCACGCTGCTGGGCGGCTAGGTCGCTCTCCGTCACGATCCCGAAGAACGCGCTGTCTTCATCAGAGTCTTGTGGTGGTGGGTCGACGGGGGCGCGGGACAGGCAGTCGGCGTCGGAGTGTTTCCTGCCGGATTTATAAACGACTGTAACGTCGAACTCCTGCAGGCGCAAGCTCCACCGCCCAAGACGGCCAGAGGGGTCCTTCAAATTGGCGAGCCAACACAGCGCATGGTGGTCTGTTACAACCTTGAATGGCCTTCCATACACGTATGGGCGAAATTTTGAAATCGCCCATATAATAGCCAGGCACTCTTTCTCAGAGGCAGAATAGTTTTTCTCCTCCTTCGACAGACCACGGCTAGCATAGGCGATTACCCTTTCGCAGCCGCTTTGCTTTTGGACAAGGACGGCACCCAAGCCTATATCACTGGCGTCCGTATGCATTTCCGTTTCGGCATTTCCGTCGAAATGAGCGAGCACGGGCGGGCTTTGCAGGCGTTTTTGCAGCTCGCCGAATGCTTTTTCTTGGTCGTTTTCCCTTCCCAGCTGAAAGGGGTGCTATCTTTCGTCAAGCGCGTGAGTGGCTCTGCAATGCGTGCGAAGTTTGCGACGAAGCGCCGGTAGTATGCGCACAGCCCGAGAAATCTCCGCACGCCCTTCTTGTCTTTCGGCCTTGGGAAGTTCGCAATGGCTGAAGTTTTTGCCGGGTCAGGTAGGACTCCCGCGGCGTTGACGACGTGGCCCAAGAACTTGAGTTCCCCGTATGCGAAACGGCACTTTTCAGGCTTCAGCGTCAACCCTGACGTACGAATGGCCTCGAGTACAGACTCCAACCTTGCAAGGTGTTCGTCGAAAGTCCGGGCGAATACCACTACGTCGTCGAGGTATACGAGGCAGGTGTGCCACTTAAGGCCAGCTAGCACAGTGTCCATGACTCTTTGAAACGTCGCTGGTGCTGTGCACAGCCCAAACGGCATCACCTTGAACTCGTATAGGCCGTCTGGGGTTATAAATGCAGTCTTCTCTCGGTCTCTCTCGTCCACTTCAATTTGCCAGTAGCCGGTCTTCAGGTCCATCGATGAGAAGTACTTCGCGTGGCAGAGGTGGTCGAGGGCGTCGTCGATTCGGGGGAGGGGGTACACGTCCTTTTTCGTGATTTTGTTCAGTCGCCGGTAGTCAACGCAAAACCTTAATGTGCCGTCTTTTTTCTTTACGAGTACGACGGGCGCAGCCAGGGGCTTTTCGATGGCTGTATAATGTCATCGCTCAGCATGTCGTCGACTTGAGTCCGGATGGCTTCCCGTTCGTGTGAAGAGACGCGGTACGGTGACTGTCGGGTAGGTCGGGCTCCATCTTCGGTTATTATTCGGTGCTTCGCTAGAGGGGTCTGACGTAGTTTTGCGCTCGACGAAAAACATTCGCTATAGCGACGCAGCAAAGCCAATAATTTTTTCCGTTGTTCTTGCGGTAGCGCCGGATTCACGTCGAATGGCTGCGGGAGCTTGAATGTTTCTACGGGTGTGCGTTCAAAGTCGGCGACTGCGATCACATCACTTGCTTCTTGCGTTTCTTCGAGGAACGCAATTGCAGCTCCCTTGTTTAAATGCTGGTACTCTTCGGTGAAATTAGTGACCAAAACGTGAGATTGGCGTTGCTTAAAGTGCGCAATGCCTCTTGCGACGGAGACACCGCGGTCGAGAAGCAACCTTCGATCACTCTCTACGATAGCGTCGATGTCAGAAGCAGCATCCTCACAGTAGACGGCGATCATCAAGCTTGCGCGGGGTGGCAGGGTGATGTGATCGTCGGCGATCCTGACAGCAGCACGGTGATCGGGGTTCGGCTGCGGCGTCGTGGAGTGATTGGAGGAAAATGTTATCGACTTGGTCTGCAGATCAATTATTGCGCCGTTGTCCGTCAAAAAGTCCATTCCGAGAATCACGTCGCGGGAGCAGTTAGGCAGAACGACGAACGCCGCAGGGTACGTTGTGCCGTCTATGGTGACGCGCGATGTGCACGTTCCACTTGGCGTCACGAGGTGGCCTCCTGCTGTGCGTATGTGCGGACCGTCCCATCTGGTCATAACTTTCTTCAGTTTAGACGGCAAATGGTCCGCTCATTACCGAATAGTCAGCTCCCGTGTCTACGAGGGCGACTACGTCAAAGCCGTCGATGGACACCTTGACGTCAGATGCAGTCGTCCTCGAGTTCCGGGTTCGTCGGGGCGTCGTATCTCTGCTTGTACGTGTTGATGGTCGGGCACTGTGCATCGTCGTTGTCGTCGTCTTCTCAACGGACGTCTCGGTCAGGTCGGGTACGCGTCGCGCCGTGTAGCTGTCGTCGTGTTCGGGAGTCTCGTCAGGGTTAGGTCGGGTTCGTCGGGATGAGGGCATGTCGTGAATCACTGTCTTCAGCGCGTCCTTGCGTCGTTGGAGGGTTTCTAGTTTTTCGCCGTAGAGCAACTTCACCTCCAGAAGTTGCCGCCTTTAGTTTCCCCCGCGTGGGCTGGGGGACCTTCCACGGGCGAAGTCAGCGTTGCTACGGCGGTTCGGCGATTGGTAGGGGTAGGGCGACGGCGAACGGTTAAGACGCGCTGGGCCACGGCTGGTTTCAGATAGATACTCGTCGATCTCACGTGGTCGTTGGCCAGGGAGAGGGCGAGGTGCGTCGACGGAGAAACCACGCAGTCCGAGTCTCTTGTATGGCAGCGACGGTAAATGTGGTCGGCCTCTCCGCAGTGGTAGCACAGAGGACGGTTATCGGGAGTTCGCCATACGGTCCGTCCTTCCTCGGCGTCTGTGTTTCGGGCTACCGGGGGTCGGGCGGGTGACAGTGGGCGGCGGTACGGCGGGGCCTCTTGACGGCGTGGTTGGAGCAGGCGGGGTCGACGAACAGCCGCGGAGTATGTCATAGCTTTGGGCTCTCGGGTACCTCGGATGGCGTAGAAGTTCCCAACGCTTGTTGCACTTCTTCTCTCATCACGTCGGTGAGGGAAGCGACTTGGGGCTGCGGCGGCGGTTGGGAGAAGTTTTCCGCAAGCTCCTCTCTCACTATTGCGCGGATAGTCTCGCGTAGGCTGTCGGCCGGGATCCGCGTGCTGCCAAAGTCGTTCGCATTGGCCGCGCCAACAAAGTTGCGGTCATACTGCTTAGCACGCATTTCGAGGGCTTTCTCAATGGTGCTGGCTTCGGTCACGAATTCGGCGACGGTTTTGGGCGGATTTCGGACAAGTCCAGCAAACAGTTTCCTCCTTCACTCCGCGCATTAGAAGCGCAACTTCTTTTCTTCCGTCATTTCGGGGTCCGCGCGGCGAAATAGCTGCTTTCATCTCCTCAACGAAGATCACGACACCTTCGTTGGGGTGTTGCGTGCGCGTTTCCAACAAAAGGGCGGCTCTTTCTTTCCGCACGACGGTAGTGAAGGTCTTGGTAAACTCGCTTTTGAACTGAGCCAGTTTGTCAAGGAGCTCTCGTGGTTCTCCAACCAAGTGCGAGCCGAATCTTCCAAGTAAAAGAAACGTGCCGGAACGTTTCTGCGTCGTCCCACCCTGTTGAATTTCCGGACGCGCTCCAGTTTCTCCAACCATTCTTCTGGGTCTTCTGCGGGGGCTCCTCGGAACGATGGCGGTTCCCGGGGCAGCTGCAGGACGATTGGCGACGTTGTTTCTTGCACCATGGTGTTGGTTGCAGCGTTCCTTTTCTTGGGCCCTTCTGGCATCAAACCGAACTCGGGCGGTAAATCTTGCAGGCGGGGGCTGGCTCTTGTTGGGACTGGCTTGGCGGCTTTTACGAGGTTGTAGTGGGCATGAAGGGTGCGTACCCCGCACCCCACCAGATGTCACGAAGACAAGGACGTTGCAGTTGTGTTGAATGAGGAACACGTTTATTGGAGCGAACTTGTGCTCCCCTAACAACTCAAAAGAATACAGAGGCGGCGAAGCAGCGGTCAACAAAGTGACTTGCACAGGCGAGTGTCGTCGAATCGAATGCCCCGGCGTCCGCACTGCAGGCTTTTATCTTTTGGCGCGCGTTGGTTCTCGAAACGTCGATTCGCATCGAGAACATAGTAGATCCAAGAAGATTATTCTGGGCTGTTCACGTTAGATCGGAATGCTCTCCCTATCACAACAGATAACACATGCGGCACAGAAAGAAAGAATGGAACACGCGCTTCCCTTGGCGCAGAGATAACACAGACCGGCGCAGCCGGGCGGTAAAAGCAAAACACAAATAAACAAACCCAATGTACGGTTCGCGGCATCATATATACGTGATTTAATTCAAATAGAGAACGAAGTTCAGCGTGTCATATATGCTGATAACACCAGCCTATTTCATTCGTGTACTGATGCTAACATTTTAGTACCTAAGGCTAATCGTCTATTGTATAAATTACAGGAATGGTCCGTGAAAAACGCACTTAATATTAACTCACTGAAAAAAAAGCAATATTTGTTACAGCTAAAAACGTAACGTACAATTTCGTTGATCACCTGAGGCTTGGGGATGATGTAATTGAAATAGCTAACGTTGTTTAAAGCATAGGAGTACGGTTGAACAATTTATGCTCTGGCACAGCCATTTTCGGCAAATCCACCAAGCCTTGCACGTGTACTAGGTATTCTTCGTCAGGAGCAATAAAAACCGCCAACGAAAACTAAACTTTTAATTTACCATCCACTATTCCAGTCACATCTCGACTACTGTCAATTAGAGTTTGGGGACCACAAGTGCTAAAAATATGCACAAACGCTTAGTATTACAGAAGCCGGCCTTACGGGCAATTGCTCGTGTTCCACCTTTATGATATTCCCGTTCTTGTAAATACCGCGTTATTAACGTCAATCACCTCTAGGATGACCACCTTCTCCGACTATACAAAACTCAAATGCAATGCAATGTTGCTTTTTTGTCTGACAGCGCTGAACTGAACTGGATTCCCCAATACACACGACGCCATGGACACCGGCACATAAAACCTCCTCGAAAAAGTTTCGGTCTCCAAACTCTATCGTACACTTTGCCTTCAGCGCTAAACAAATATGACTCCGACGATTTATCCATTCGCTCTACTTCTTACGGTACCTTCCGGAAATCGTTTTATGTTTTTACAATACCACATGAATAGTCCGATTTGATGTAATTGGTTTAAACGAATATTGTATTGTGCTTGCTTTTTATTTTTTGTGGTTGTTTGCTTGTTTCTTGTTTGCTTGCGTTATGCATTTTGTATTTTAGATTTCTTTCTCTGCCTCGTCCCTGCTGATTTTGTTGTGGGGGGTCGGATATCCGTCAAGCCGCGAGTACAGCGGCTTTTTTCCCGCTTCTCCGCCATTGTGCTTGACTGTAATAGAGAACTTAAACTTAAATCTAAACTTCAACTCTACTCGGACAGCGACTGCTTTTCCAGAGGAGAGCTGCTTAAGCTTGAGCTTCACCGGTGCATTTCCAAAAATTCACAGCATATCCACGGGGTGAATGATGATGAGTGGGCGAAGCTCCTGAGGGGAAATCATCGGTAAAACCGTGACTCTTCAGTGAAAGTTCGCCCTCTACATCTGTGTCCGAACGTAACGTCTAGAAAGTCTCGCTTAAACCGCACGTCGGCACCTTGGGGCTGAGCTCGCCTGATGCGTTTTGCAGACGCCTCACGAGCTCTCACTGCATCGGGGTCTCCCTGCCGATACGCGCGCTTTCTCGCCGCTTCCCGTTCTCTGACGTTTTGGAGATCCTCTTCGCGCCGCAGCCGTGCCGCTTCGCGTACGGCAGGGTCCTCGCGCCGTTGCCGTGACGCTTGGGCCTCTCGTTCTCGAACGCTGGGATCTTGCCGGCGTCGTCGCGCAGCCAGACGACACGCTTCGGCCTCCCGCTCTCGTAGGGCAGGATCTTGGCGGCGGCATCGCGCAGCTTCACGGAGCGCTTCTGCCTCGCGGGCTCGCACATCTGCAGCCTTATCCATCGGGCGACTCCGAGCGCGCGCCAACAGCGAACGGATTTTATTACAACGCTCCCTGCCATCTAGTAAACAATCCAAGAACTAAACTAGAGGTAGCCACGCCATCTAGTAAACAATCCAAGAGCAAATTTTCATCATATACAAGTACCGCCATGTAGTAAACAATCCAAGAACTAAATTAGAGGTAGCCACGCCATCTAGTAAACAATCCAAGAACTAAACTAGAGGTGGCTACATACATACGTCGAGGATGGACAGACCCACGCCCTAAGGAGCTTCGCCCCTAAAAGTATTAGGCAATACATACCAAGAAATCATACCCAGGGCATCATTAGAGGGTGCGTCTCGTGAGGAGCGCGCCACGTCAACCAGGCTTGAACACTCTTGAGCCACGTGAGGAGCTTTCAATATGCAAGAAAACCGTTCACGTGCGTCCGCACCCAGTTGGGGAACCCAAGATGGCTCGCGCTAGACGCCGAAAGCGCATTGCTGATTTCCGCCGGGCCTACCGCGTGCTTACTGGGGTATTTTTGCTAGACGCGAAAGCCTTCGGAGAAAACCATCTAGGCCTATCCGTCATCATCACGATGAAAACCATTCTCATCATTTTTGTTTGTGTGTGCCCACTTATCCGGCCCACCTGGCCTGCGAATGGCCTTCTGTTGTGGTGCACAGGTTAAAACACACACAACATCAGGGAAACACAAACAATTCCGATATGTACCCTGAACCGACGAAAAGTAAAATGAACGGGAGATAAGATCAATACACTTGAGCGAAAACGAGTGTAAGTGAACTGAAATCGTTCTGGAAAACGCAAAGGTGGCAAGCGTTATACTCATTCACAATCTAGACATTATTTGCATAGGAAGACAAGTAGAACTAATTCAAATTGAATGTAACCTAAGAAAAGATATACAGGCAACTTTTACTTCAATTGAAGGCCTACGGTGTACAAAAACAATGATTATGTGTAGAAATTAAACGAGAAAAACTACATGAGTGTACAGCCTGTTTTAGACAATTTCGTGAACTGCCATTTTCCTAACCTATGTTCATACTGATTAAAAACTCTGCGATCAAAATTCCTCTAGTCCAGAATTCTAATAACATGCATTACACATGTCGAAGCTTAGGGCCATTTGCTATACTCAATGTGTCTTTTACTATATACAAAACTTGAACTTTTGACATCTTAACGGTAACTTTTGCGCACTCGACACGGGGACACAGAAAAAGGTGACACGAACACAAGCGCAGTGTTGGTGTCACCTTTTTCTGTGTCCCCTTGTCGAGTGCGCAAAAGTTACCGTTAAGATGTCAAACCAACCCGCCTATCCGTGTTATTTGAACTTTTGGCAAGACCGCAGTTTTGAGCAATCCCAAAACCACTGCGGAGTAGAAAATTGTCGGAAATTTTCCCGCATAATTTATAAGAGACTGTAGCCCAATGTGCGAAAGGTTCAAGTGAATCAATGAGCGACCGAATAATTAATTCACAAGCAACAGCAATGCAAAGATTACGAGTCTCATTACACTGTCTGATAATATTTTATTTGATTTTATTGATTGTAGGGTTTAACGCGCCGACGCAACGCTGGCGATGAGGCGCGCCATAGTGGAGGGCTCCGGAATAATTTTGACCACCGGGGGATCTTTAACGTGCGCCAAAATCTCGTACACATGGGCGTTCTTGCTCTTCGCTTCCATCAGAAAAGAGGCCGCCGCGGCCGGGAATCGAACCCTCGACCTCGTGCTCAGCAGCGCAACGCCTTAGCCACTGAGCCACCGCGGCGGGTGAGAATATTTTATTTACAGCGTAATCATGTAGCACAGCATTAGTTCCTCTAGCACAAGTCATTACATATGCTCTGTTGACACCCATCAATACTTTATTTTCAGCAGACCAGTTTGCCAATATATTTATTTGTACGCTGCAATAGTGACTACTAATTTTTCGAAAGAGTTTTATGCCATCTGTGTACGAAATTTGCGCGAATTTTAAAAAACAGCACGTAAAATGAATAATAATACATTAAACAGCTAAAGTTCCATAATATATGACTGTGAAACACAAGTTCTAGAAATGAAATGATTATACCCGGACCTCTTTGCAGCGGACTTAAAATACACGTTTTAGATAATGAAGGTACCAACTCTATTGCGGACGCGTTACGCTCCTCACGTGACCGACTATGATCGTTTACTTATGAAAGGCTTTGGACAAATCGGAATACACTGCCTGAACCCAAGTTGCTATATGATGAAGTCTGTGGTTCAAAAATGTCATGTAATTAGATTAAGATTGAGCACGGCCATGAACTCTACTAAAGATTGCCCTTTTGAAACTTAATTCTCCATTGAGGTTTTAATTACAATATATCATGTCTGCGGGATACTAAAGTCCCCAACCATAAACGCTCGACGATCATGACTATTCAATACGCTGCAACGTTAGTTGTTTGCTTTTTAATAAATACTATAATTTTTCTTGGGCTACTTGAACGGGAAAATTTTGGTCTGTATGTTTGTCTATCCCTAATTTCAACCAGAGAGCCGAAGGGAAACATGCTGCGCAATAGTCTTATATAATCACGCACAAATCTTAAAGTCTATGTCCGGTATTATTGTTCATACTTGTCAACATTGTGGAACAAGAACAGGACATTACGCAAATATAAAGCAGAAAATCAATACATGAGTGATATTTGCTCTGTTCTTTTATTCAAAGTTTACACGCGCTTGCTTTTTGCCATAGCAAGAAAGTACTACATACACTGTAGAAACCGCTGCCTGCTCTTGCCCACCCAACCTGGCGGAATTCTAAAAAATCAGAGTGCAATAACAATTCAAAGTTCAACTAGACAGGTTTTGCGTTCCGCTTGGAACGCTCGTATAGTAAGAGGCAAAGTGTTTCTATAATCGTTGTAGTACGGTGCATCGATTCACGCGCGTCTCCGCCATACGCCACCATCGAGGCACCCGAATTGGAGCAGTTGAACGCGGCAAATGTATATTGACTTGAGCAAACCTCTGGCGTGTTATCTTGGAAGGAATGAGACGGGAGAAGATGCGCATAAGAGGTCAACGGGAAAGCGAAGGTATGCAATCTCTGGCCAGGGGCGCCAGTCGACTATCGTTTAGCGTTTCCGTCGAAATTTTGTAATTTCAACTAGCCATTTATTCGTCGCCATAATAAGCTTAGCTCGTACGCAAACCGGTGTCGTAATAATAAAATTGAAGTATGCGTATTAACAATGGCTGCCTGCATGTGCATGAAAGAAATACATTAAAAAGTAGTGCGGTAGCAAGGGGAAACCAACATGAATTGCAAATGTAAAGCAACGCGTATTAACAATGCTTGGCCAACAAACTAGACCAGTATTGTTCAAGACAAATGAGCTGCCATTTACATTTGGCAACTATCCACCAAGGTCATTTTAAAGGCAGTAGATCAAGGCCCTGTGAAAGAATCGACTGTGTTCGTTCAGAGGTGCGTAGTATCTCTCGTTGCTTGAATCACCGATTTGACTTATGAAATTCAGCCTTGCAAAGAAGGAAAGGCAAAGGCGAAGATGAGCAAAGGCATCTACTAAAAAAACGACGCACCGCGTGTCCCGTGTTTGCACAGGCTGTGATAAAATGGCTCATTCTTTTCATTTCATAAAGAAAAACCCGAAGTGCACCAAAACAGCCGTGGTGCTTTCTGCTGTTCAGCTTCAGACAAGTTAGATATTTTTGCAATGAATAACCGATGCAGGAGGTTATTTTGAACACATGCCAACAGGCGCCTGTTAGGTGTATCAAAATGGCTTTAGTCCTCTTCCTAGGTTCCGACATGTCCGAGTGTTCTGCCAGTTTTAATGGGTTCCCTATACTGATGCACTGCGTAGGTAACGTACAAAAATTGACGTTAGTAATAATGTAACCGCAACAAGTGGTTTTTTTTCGGCGGGGGAACACTTTAATTTTTTAGATTTCTTCACGTTCAATAGACAGCACAGCTTTAAGTAAGGGTTTGACCTTTTTGACGAGCACGGTTGCTGTGGGTGAGGGGCGGAGCAGAACTCATTTGTACAAGTAAAGCCGCTATCGGGAAGAAATGGTATTACGAAAGTTACTAGATACAGAAAATACTGTGGACTTGGAAAGCTTCTTTATTGAACTGTAAAAATCGCTGTCGTGGGTACATGCGTTCTCAGAAGTAAAGTAGGCATTTGGAGAAGACGTGTTAGCCACACCAACCGCTCTGGAAACCATTAAAATGGAAATATCAGCGAATACGTGCTTTTTAAAGCCGCGTTAATTTTAAAGTATGAAAGTTAAATAGTGGTTAATATTTGCACAGCTTGGACAACTGTTGCGGTTCTGGAGAAACTGCAGAGCTTGATATTGACCTACCTTTCTACACTTACCGCGGATCGTAGGAGCGCGGAGCCGGAAGGACAAGTGTACCCACGTTCTTCTAAAGGCGAACGGCATCCCAAGACGCCTTTGCCGCCGACAAAGAGCAGTCCACTTACGTCGGCTCCGTACGAGCAACCCAGGACTTCCCCGTCTCAACCAGCCAGGACGAGAATTCTGCAGCTCAACGGACCACACATGTCACGTGGGCAACTCAACAGACTCTAGCTGTACGGGATGTGCCCTGTAGCGACATGCAAGTGGTGGGTGGGGGGTAAACAATCATGATAACGGTAAACAATGATGATAACTGTATTTTTAAAGTTATCTCCTCATCTCTAACCAAGCTCCTCCGGACAAGTACCATATCAGAAACGCGTTTTCTTATCACCGACCACAGTTAACCCCTTATTTCTCCACCTACGACAAGCATTGCCTGTTCTATGTCCCTGACCAGCCAATCACTAACTGCTACCACCTCTACCTAAGCCTCTTTGTCCTGCTTAGAAAACACTAGGGGCCTGATTGTGGGCATACGACAAAAGCCACTTTCTTTGGTGTACGAACCAGAAGTCCTGTGTGCGATGTCCTTTCTATGACACGTTTGACGTAAAGGTGACGGTCTCCCGGGACGGGGTTCCACCTTGCACTCTGCCGCCTTGTGCACAGCCCGACCTTTCAGAAAGTATTTCTGTCGCGCCCCAGACCATGCCCTCGATTTTTTATATCTGATCATCGCCTGATTTGACAGGTTCTTGCTCCATTTTCGCTTCGTTCTTTAGGCCTTCTGTCTCAATGAATCAGTGCGCAAGCACCAAGGTTTACGCCAAACCGCTCGGCTTCTTATCCTGCATGAACACCGCCAGCTCCGAGCTGCAGCCCTCGCACTATTGGTAACCACTCATTTCATTTTGTTGTTTATTATTTGAATTTATGGTATTTTATTTTCTATTGGTTGCTCCAGGGCCCTGACTCGGGGCATTACATTAGGGGTGGGCGTACATATGATATATGACACATGACAATGCTACGAAACATCATGGACGTGCGTCAATAGTCCGCTTTAAACACAGCGAATCGATGATAATGGCAGCTTCAGGAGGAGGTCGTTCCACTCACGATCATTGCGCAGAAAAAATGATTGCTGAGAAGTAGTGGTGCATGTTCAGGGTACACTGCATTACATGCGTGGGGCGAGAAATGCGATGGGCTCTTTTGAAGAACTGGTTTTCTATGGGCAACGAATAAAAAAAACCCATGATAAAGACAAGAACGTGAGATTTTACGACGGGAAGCAAAAGTGGGAAGCTTAAGCTAGGTTTTGCAGGCTGAAATGGCGGAACTGCGGGGGTACTCGGGAAGTATAAAACTTGTTGAGCGAGTTTTTACAGATTTCAGAACAGTGATCAAGTTATTTTGGTGCGGATCAAAGACGGCAGTAGTGTACTCAAGCTTGGTTCGGAGAAAAGTGGTGTAAGCGAATATTCTAACAGCAGGAGACGTCAAAATAACATTTCGGCACCCGGTTAGCGAGAAACCCGGTTAGCAGAATCGGCTAAGCTAATAATGATAGTGGACCAACTTAAATCGCATGAGATATGACGCCAATATATATTACTGAATCGATACTTTTGATAAGAATTTAATTGTATATTTGCCTAAGACGTAATTACGGCGACGCTGAAATTACATTAGGATAGTTTCAGATGCATTTTGAGACATCATCCAAATGTTGCACCATTGTTGTATTCGATTAGGGTCATTTTGAAGAGCGGAAGTATCAGAACAGTTTGTGATTTGAAATAAATAACACAAGCGTCTGCAAATAGACGGTTACAAGAGGAAGTGTAGGAAAACAAATCGTTATTATATATATATAAAGAAGCGGTCCCAGGACTGTAGCTTGCGGTACGCCTGAGATAACCGGTGCTAAAGATGACGACGAAGAATAAGCGTAGACCAACTGCTGTCCGCCTGTAAGAAAAACTTGAATCCAGTTAGCGACACATGGGCGGAGGTTAAGAGGCGATCATTTCTGCAGTTGGCTAGCATGGGAAACTTTGTCCAAGGCTATCTCGAAGTCAATTATAATTGCGTCACTAGGCATGTTGCGATCGAGGCTTGAGATAATGTCATGCTGGAAAAAAGCGAGTTGCGTATCACACGAATGACCTTTCAGGAAGCCGTGCTAGTTTGGGTAAAAGAAACACAGAGATGTCAACGATATAGCAATGTGCGAGCATAATATATGCTTCATTACTTTGCACAAACCCTAGTGATAGAAATTGGGTGATAATTTTTCCTGCATGAGTGGCTTCCGCTTTTATGTACCGGAACAACCTTACTTGCCCTACAGTCGCGTGGTACACATCCAGTATTTAATGATTCTTGGAAAATTATTGACAGGAATAGGCTGGAAATATGTTTAGTGTTTCTTGAGGTTACTGGGCTTTTGGTCTATTCCGGGCGGATTTGTGTCTGCCTAAGCGCTCGTCGGTTAGACAAGCACGCAACGTGAATCCACGTAGGGTTAGTGATTGCAACTTGGTTTTTTTGCAGACGCCGGAAGTCGCTATCCCCTAATTTAGCTCCATTGGGGGAACAGAGTTGCTTGGCTATTCTTTATCATGAGTTCAAAAGTATTGTGGCCGCGCCTCGTGCATGTAGAAACTACCCCGCCTGTTTTCTTTGCCACTGGCAGCGGGGGGTGAGGTTGCTGCATTTGTGCGCAGAGCTGCTGCGCAAGGATACTGGCGGGATGTGGACTGCCTGTTAGCTAAGCTGCCGCCAACACCACCACCTCCGGTCACTTCTGCGGAACTGAGAGAGAAAAATTGATCTTGTGCACAGGCCTTAAGTCTGCATTTCATCTCTTGGGTTGAACCTGTAGGCGGCATAAATCATGCGCGGAATTCCGGCGCTGCGCGTTATAAAGGAACTGCAAGTCAGCCAGATTAACCGCACCTGTAGCGCGGTTGTCGTGTCCGCGACTTCAGGTGGCTGATGCGTTTTCAGCCGGTAAATGGCAGTTCCTCTCCTTCTTAAGGTATGCGCCGCTGGAATACTGTCGCTGTGTGGTAGGGCGTAACTATCTACTGTAGCCGCGTTTCTGCACGGCTTCGCTGCTGCTACTACCCGCCTCATCGACCAATAAAGACAGTTTCACAGAACACGCACGTAAATTTTTACCGTTCGTGCCTACTGTACAAAATAGAATGTCTGGCAGTACGCATTCGAAAACAACCTGTTCGTGGTTTATTTGTAGCCGAATACTGAACTAGGAAGCGGAAACCGAGCATACCGATCGGCCTCCATGGATCGGGACAACATTGGCAGCATCGCCAGCACGCGGCCACAAAAGGAGATAGGAAGCGTTCTCGCTTCGCTTGAAAAAGACTGGTCCGGCCTATCTCCTCTTCCCGTGCCATTACAGCGGAGGACAAATAGAAATATCATATTGGCTGCCAGTCCATCGTCTTTGGCATGTTGGCAGGCATCCATTTTATAGACATTTTAAAGTGCCCGCATACCACACCAGACGACCCCTCAGTTCCAAAGGCTGTTAGCATTGCTAGAGTAATAGCTCGCGATGGCACAACCCAAGTTTGCGCCAACCTCGTAACCTTAAGTCTTAGCCTTCCATTGTAACCTTGTAATCCAGAAACCACAATACAATCTTCGAAATATTAAACATAATCATCTCATCTGATGAAGCCTGACTGATGAATGAAGGTTATTGAAAAACAAACTTGCTGCTAAATGTACGCATGGTTATTCAACATTAAACAAAACGATTTGTAATAGTAACTAAACCCTTTACATACTTTAGTTATTAGGAATGCTGCTTGTGGCGTATGAAGCTTGTTTATTTTTTATAAGTATATTTATTGCTTGTTGGTTAACAATTTATGGTTTAGTAAATATTAATGTAATAAAAATAAAGCACACTTATTCTTGCAAAATATACCGGCGCAAATATATAACTATTTTATTTAGGTCTAGATTTGTACAATATTTTTACACGCTGAATTAAAATTATTATTGCCTGAATTGCATTTGAACAATGGCTTAAGACACCTCCGCGGCTGCACCCCTTATTTACAAACAGATGACTTAGTGAATACTAGCAAAACGTTTATACTATGAACCTTCCTCTACTTTGAGCTTATTCTTCCACATAAACTAAATTTGGAGCAAAAGGAAGGATTTAACACGACAGAAGTTACATATTTTGTTGATGGGTATACGTTAGATGCATTTGTAACACTATGTCGAAGTGAATTTCAAACAGGCCGTTTTCGCTGCATTTGAATGGCTACCGACCGCTGCGCTGCGGTAATTTTTTTCTTAATAATATCGTCTTTGTCGTGTGCTAGATTTAACCTTTGTTCTACTTCGTCGATATGTAATAGAGAAATTTCGAGGAGGATGTTTAAAAATAAACGCGCTGTCATCCTCGAACTATTTTCCACAATTCTTAAAACTCAGTGGGTTGTCACACTATAACTGAATTTAATAGGGAGTGCAGTCTGTATGAACAAAACCGGCGTCAGGAAAACCTCGTCCGTAAACTTGAGAGCTTGTATTGCCGATTCGGCGTTTTCCAACTGCCTTTGTTTCTTCATTTGAGATTTCGATTCCCAGTTTTTAGATCTAGGAATCTTTCGCCGAGTGAAATCGTATCTGAGACCACTGTGAAGGATTTGTTCTTAGGCAATAGAGTTTTCTCACAGCGCATACTGCCTTACGTGTCCGCGCCGTTACATAATTGCACTCTGCCTACTAGGGCATATCGTTTTAAAGGAAACCCTTTTAAAAGCAGAGCTGTGTAATCTGGGGTTTCACTTGTGCCTGGCGTCGGTCATAACAAGGCGCAGCAAAGTGGAGAAGAAGAGTACGCAGTCCTTGGACTACTAGCGGTACGTCCGAATGCTGAAAGAAAATATGCCTATACAACACCTTTCCCATCCACATGATGTTGTGGAAAATTAGAAAGCATAAGGCATATTTTAGAAAGCGCATAAATACAAAACTGGCAGTCGAAACCTTTTTGAGAATGAAAAGTGTGGGGAATTTGTTTTTGGCGTAAGAATTCGCAAAAGCATTGATAAAGTTTACAGGGATACGCAAGATAAACACGTGAAAAGCTGTCTTTCTGGGTGTTTTCAAGAATTTGTGAAACAGTGGATACTGACACATAATGCGTGAAAAGAGGGAACGGGGAAATTTTTGATATAGAAAGGGAACTTCAAATACTGGAATTCTGACAACAGAAAGACGGTATTATAACAATGTGAATGATGAAAGAGACAAAAAGGAGAGGGTGTAACAAGGAAGCGGCCGAAAATCTTGTAATAAAATATATTCTAACAAGCAGACAACTACGCACCTTTTTTTGTTGTTCGACGTTGCGCGGCTTTCCTCGCCAATTTTGAGTTAGTCGGCCACGACTGTATTTTTTGTCATCAACTTTGAAGTGACCATTGAAAGGCGTGTTGATTCCCGGTGACATTATTGTACACGCGATAATATTCATCATCATCCTCATAATCGTGATTAGACAGTTTGTGTCTGACTCAGTATAAAGGATTCTCCAAAGGATGTCGAGGCATTGCGATATAGGCCTAGCTGAATGCACTCTTTGCCATTGAATTTTCATACTTCATCCGTTCATTAAAACTTTGAATACCCCAATTACCTTTACGGGCTGTTTGCAGCCACTTTGTTACACGCAAGTTACTTCGGTGGTCATCCAGTGCATGACCTGAATGCACGCGCTCACTTTGGGGGGTAATTTGTATGCCTCCAACAGGTGTCTGTTCCTTGAGTAATGAAGGCTTTCCCTTACTCCTTGGCATCACCACTATATTTCTTCTTTGCAAAACACTATGGCCGATCTAAGTTTACTTTGAAGTCATTTAGTGAATTATGACGTCTCTCCCTAAATATTCATTACCAGTAAAAACGCATTGGTTATTTATCGGCATGTAAGGCTGAAGCTGTTTAAGCTCGTAGGTCCGCTATGGGGCCTTACTATAAATATATGGTCATCGCTTAAGTGCACAGGGTGAAAATGCTATTTCGAGGAGTGTGAGTTCAAGTGGGGAGGACGCAATCCTTTGGTATCAAGTGTTTGGAGTGCAGATCTCAAGAAAAAATGTGGTTGTTTGTTCACAGAAATTCAACCAACGACTTTTGCGCCTTCAATTCGGCTACCCAACCACTGTGAATCCCCATAAGTCTGAGTCATAAGATATTAGCATTTGCTGGAGGCAATAACATATGCAGCCCATTGAAAAGATAAAAGCTTGTGTAGGCACAATTGCGCAAAACGTGCAACAAAAAAAGCAGATAGGGATTTTTCCTAGTTTTCTAACCAAATCAGGTAATTTGGAGATGGACATAAAATAAACTTAACTAATTCAGGCGTCATACCCTGTAAAACGTTTCCACATCTCCTTCCGGGGAAGCAACATTATGAGCCGGGAATTCTAATGCAAACATGGGATAAGAAGGTTACAAATGTATTTTATTTATTTATTTAGAACATACTGCTAGTCTCTTAGTGAATGCTGTTGCATGAATTGTGTGATACGTTCAGAACAATGACATAGCACACGTCAATTAAACTTTCGTAGCAGACTTCGCGTTTAAAACAGAGCAATGACATAGCACATACTAGAAAAAAATTCAAAGCACACTTCGCGTTTACAATAATCTATTTGCAGGAGAGAAACGTAAAACATGAAAAATAAGAACCTTGTAGGAAAGCTGCGGCTGCACGCTAATCAAGATCACACAATATACTTATTTAATGAACCAAAATTCATCCTGGGGGATAAAGATGACGATGGGTGAACGGTGTAAAGAACACGTACATGCACATGCGCACCAAAATGACAGAGTGAAAACCACAATTGATAAGTTATATGGGCACTGCTCAGACATGGTCTATATCTATAAAGAACAGTACCCCACTATCTATAAATATAAAAAACAGTGCCCCACAAACTGACTCACTGACTTACTGAACCATTGACTCTCTGAATCACTGTAACCTCTACGCCCAGACAAAACTACTACACCAAAAGCTTTGAAATTTCGGGAGGATATGCGTATCATGAAGTAGAGGCTAATCAGGCGGGATTTTTGAAAACTCTAATCCTAATCCTAACCTAGGAAATCCTAACCTACGACTTTGTTTTTTCTTAAATTACTCTTCTCGCTCACCCGCTCACCTATCGAAAAATTTTTTGAAAAGCAATTGTGCGTAAACCTTGAGAACATCTATAAAGTAGCTTTAGAGATTCGCCGTGAGGAATCCTGCTGTTGCGATGCTGCATTTACTAGAGAAAAAGGGACTAATAAACACTCTCACATAAATGTTACAGTGATTAATTTCTCCAACTGGTATTTGCTAATAAGTGTCGCAGATAGAAATGCACAAAACAAATTTTAATTATTTCGACCGGCGACACCGGTGAAGGATCGAAGAACATTTTATTGCCTCGCCTAACAGATGAAGCGGCTTACAGGTGATGATAACGCCTAGCTAACCTGCCTGGTTAAACGGCTTGAAAATTTATATGAATATTGGGATTATGTGTAAGTTGCCCATTATATCTCGAAGTCATAACAATTGCAAAAGAGAGAGATTGAATCGATCGGAATCGAGCCTGGGTCCTTGATGTCCCGAAATTGGCGTTTGTCATCCAATCTAGGGAAAAGAACATATCCTTTGAGTCTCAAGCACGGTGTTGAATTAAGACTTGGTGGCAGGTTCTAGTTCGCGATAATGGGGTCTACTTTAGAAAAGATATAAAAACCTACGAACGAAACGATCCGGGCCTGCCAACCATAGGTAACCTTTAGGGAAAAGTTCAGAAATAAATAGGGGGTGAAGGCATATAGAGCGGAAACTTGGCGCTTTGGCATACCTTTTTTTGGTCAACAGCCCCTTGAACAAATACTCATCGGGAGGACGCTTAGAGAGGGCAAACGAGCATCCTAGATTAGAAAGAAAACTACAGTAGAAGACGAAATACCTCAAATAAAAGAAATGGACATATATGCAGGCCACGTTAAAAGATGAAATAACATCAGATGGAAAACCACGGTGACATAGTGAACTAAGAGGGCGGGTTTAAAAAAAAAAAAGCACATACTCCGTTGAGTGATGTATTAAGGAAATTCGGCAGCACAGAATGGACTCGAGCGGCGTGATTCAGGAGCGTTGGCAGGTGAACTGGAGATGTTAGCGGCTGCTTCTGACGACGATGCAACAGTCGATTGTCCAACGAAGGGAAAGAGGCCGCAATCTCAGTTGTTCTTCTTCCTTGTGCTACTACATCGTTTCGCACCCACTACAGACTCCCAATTCGCATGTTCGTACATCCACTACGCCATTACTATCCTGCATCTCTTAGCAATCCATACAAACAGGATCCGCACCATTTCCCTGGAAAATTGCGCTGTAATCCCAATCTTCAAGTCAGGCGATCCATCTGTGCCTCTTAATTACAGAGTGAATTCCTTAATCAGCATAGTTGTCAAACATATAGAATGCATATCAACTGCTGTAATGAGCTACCTAAAAACAAGCAACTTCCTTTTTTCCTAATGAACATGGTTTTTTCTCAGAGGCCGTTACGGTTAAACTCCGTTGTTCAAATTAATTACTGATCTCCAGAATGCAGTAAATCGCTCTCAGAAAAAAGATCATATATTAATATAATTCTCCAAGGGCTTTGAAAAAGTTCACTTGTAGAGTTTTTACAGAGACGCTGCTTATGCTTTAGCGTCTACATAAAGCGTCCATGTATTGTTAGGCGTATACTGGATACAATTCGCGCGCAAGGTCGAATTGTTTTGGTCTCCTTTTTGGAAATTCCCAGTGTAATGTTTTCTCGTGCGTGACTGCAAGCAGCGTCAACCCAAACTGCAATAGAATGGAAACAGTCTGAATACAAGCAGTTTTAGCAGAAAAGGCGGCGACAAGACCACCGCCAGTGTGCACTCGAGACCCGTAAACTTCGTACCAATATTTCCGATGCAAAAGCCCCTCAGGAGAATGTATTTTTACTGTTCAAAAACTTTCCTTAAACACAAGCGGAATATACAGTTGTCCCTTCACCCGGCAGGGTCTACCACCACCACCACAAATTCAATGTTACCACAATTTTCTGGAGAACCATTATCCTGTCGCAGCAGGGGTTATGGTTCTACACTATATTCACCAGACACTACATCAGATTTGGAGTCGGTATTTATTTCTGTCCTCGAGTTGAGTTGTCCAGTGAATGCAATACAGCAAAGTAAAGCTGCCTTTTCTTTTTGCATTGGAATATGATAGTTGCAATACCTTCACGAGCACAATTTTTGGTGGCACTGGGAACCGGAACGCCAGCGAAAAAATACGATGAAAATACACTTGTAACACCCAGCAGCGACGTTTTAGGAGTAGTATCTGTTCTGAAGAATTTGTTACCAGAAATGCCCGACTCCAACAAATATTAACATTTTGAATGTAACCTCTAATAAGCGTGAACAAGAATTCGGAAACAATAAGATTTATGCGCTATACTTCCGTCTCTCATTTGGACTAGACCATGATTGCTGCGCGCTGCACCCGGAGAGCATCCATAGGGGAGAAACGTTTGTCAGCCACTTCTACAATTTGAGGTACCGCGGTTATTTGTCCCTTTGTTCCGTTTAGTGGAGTTGTCAATTTCCCGGTCCTTGGTGCTCTTACTAAGCTATGTCACTACGGCGGGATTGACAATGTCAAATTAATGCTCGCGCGTTCGGAAGATTTCTCGCCACCTATCTCAAACCGCAGCGCTGTCCTGAGGTTATTGATCATTACTTTAGTTTTCTGCATATACAAGCAAAACTAAATCCAATCCGCCTTCTGTCTGGCTGCCGTCGTGTTTGCCACAGCCAATGCAATGCAGAAGAGAAATCTGCATTGCATTGGCTGTGGCAACCACGACGGCAGCCAGACAGAAGGCGGATTTTATTAGTTTTTGCTTGTATATGCAGAAAACTAAAGTAATGATCAATAACCTCGGGACAGCGCAGCGGTTTGAGATAGGTGGCGAGGCCGTGGAAGTGGTAAGCGAATATATCTACTTAGGCTAATTTGTGATCCCGGATACCAACCTTCGGGCAGAGATCATTTGAATTAAAAGAATGGGATGGAGTCCATTCAGCAGTCATTTCCAACGAATGAATGGCAGCCTGCCACTGCCCTGAAGAAGAAAGTGTATGACAGCTGCATCTTACCGCTACTCACTTACGAGGCAGAACGTTGGATGCTCACTAAGACGGTTCAACTTAAATTGAGCACGACTCAGCGTGCTATTGAACGGTAGATGATAGGTGTAACAATAAGGGACAAGAAGAGAGCTGAGTGGATCAGGGAACAAAGGCGTGTTAAGGACATATTAGTAGAAATTAAGAATATGCGTGGGCAGGGCATGTAATGTGAAGGCAAGATAACCGTTGGTCATTAGGTGCAACAGAGTGGATCCCTAGAGAAGGCAAGCGTGGCATGGGGCGGCGGAACGTTAGATGGTCAGATGAGATCGGGAAGTTCGCGGGAATAAATTGGTCGCATTTAGCGCATGAGCGGGGTAATCGCAGATTATTGGGAGAGGCATTTGCCTTATAGTGGGTATATAAACGCGGGTGGTGGTGGTCGGGGTGATGATGATGATGATGGTGATGATGATGATTATGGTGATGATGAATCTGGTTCTCCGAAAAACAGAAAAACAAGGACTACGACCAGAGGGTTACTTCACTGCAACGGAAAACACATTAGATTAAGTGCGTTGCCCGGGCTGTTTCAAACGCCAAATCCTACACGCCTGTCATACCGAGCTGAAGTTTAGAGTTATTGTTGGATATTTCAGTTTATTTATCCTTGTTCTGTAGCCAGCTAACCACACAAAATGAGTTATAGCGCCGCACTTGAAATCGGGCGTTTTCACTGATGTTTAAATATTTTCGTGAGCATGCGATTTCACTTTACCGAGCCAAGGAGCCAAGAAAATCTGTATTACTAATTTCTAAGCAATTTCACCTGTGTAGTATAGAGCCGTGTTTGTCTCTATGGCCTGGAAAAGGAGTAGTGAACATAACTACCAATTTCGCAGTGAAATAAATCAAAGAAGTCCGATTGCACACATAATATTTGATATGTTTTTCTGTGAACGGCTGAAACGGTACCCTGTGACTATGAGCAGGCATCTACAAACCACAACTCTCCAAAATTTATCGAGGTATTTACGTGACGGTACATAAGGTAGGAGCCAAAGCAATTTGCTTTACGTGAAGAGTGATCACAGTTGTTATCTCTGCGAACTTGATTTTGCGGTTAATTATTGCTTTCTTGTTTGCTTTTAGCGAGCATTATTTAAACAGACACATGAGTGATGCTTCGCTCCAGTGCTCCAGTAAGATGAATAGTAAAATCAAGGAATGGGTAGCTGAAACGATAGAGAAAAGGCAACACGAACCGTAAGCGGCGAGTGAGCAACGCCAAATGCATGTTCAAAGCAGAAGCCTACGCTAGAAAACTAAGTTAATAAAATTGGCCTGACCCATTAAACGCGAAGAAAAGTATTGCAAATGTAAAAATCGTACACAAAACACGATTCGAACCTCTGGGAGACGTCTCAGCCACGAAGGTCTTTACGCAAGCTGTCCTGAACAAGTCTTGTAGAAGTGGTAAATTGACGCACATAGCTGTCTTTTTTGGCGGTTGCAGAACATTTCAGCAGCTTCTTGTTAGTTTTTGAATTACCACTTTTTAAGCAGTTTTTATACCTTTTCAAGAGGTGTTTCAAGAACGTTCGGAGAAACCTCCTAGCTGAGTTTACTCAACACTTATGAGCGCCACCCCTTACGTGCTTCTCCTATTCACACAGGCCGATAAGGCATCGCTTCGAGCGGTGACTGCACAATACACAGCCCAAAGAGCTCTTTCTGGAACATTCTTTTGACGGCCCACTGTTCTTTGAATAAATATATTAGCAAAAACTGGAACAGCCTAAAAGATACTATATCCGATATGAATGGCAGGTCGTTGTTGAGTTTTCTCGAACAACATTGGACATGTAAGTTGTTGACAGCTGGTGGCAATATCGCGGGCCTGACTGGGTGGAAAATGAAAGCGTCACGCAGGCAGGGAAATAGAGAACTATAGTAACACACATAGGGTTTTTCACCGAAACTCACTAGTAATAGGATGTTTAAAGCAGCTTTCAGCTGATCCAAAGGAATTCCTGTTTTATGTCCTGTGTAGACCAAAATAAGGATAACGTCAGAAAATAAGGGCGACACATTTTCAAAGGAAAGCGTTCTTGCTAGAACAAAAAAGCCATATGTGTTAGATCAGTAAGAACTACTGCGGGAAGCTCTTACAAACAAATGCAACCGTCAACAAGGTATTAATATGCGAGTAGTATGTGTGCTTTATGTGGCACTCATCACAAGTAGGGCTTGTTCAGTTAAAGCCCATGAGTGTTGCTTTCGGCTTCTAGCTGTGATTCCCCAACCCTGCGGGATGCCTGAATATAACATAACGCACCTTGTGACTTACAAGGTGCGTAAGCGGTGGCTAGTGGAATTTATCACAGAAAGACAGTTACCAGAAATCATATCTACGAATTGAGAATATAAGAGTATCTATTTTTCCCAGAATGAATGATTGAATGAATGGATGGATGAATGAATGAAAGAATTTATTTAAAAAACAGGAAAGGAATGTCTGCGAGCAGGCATATTTTTTCACACCAAGGGGAGCACGCTGGAACCCCTGGGGGTATGGGGGTATCAAATGAGGGTAATAAAAGGGGATATAATTTTACAATAAAAAAAAGTAAATCTGAAGACACACACTCAAGGGGTTAAAAAACAAACGCAGAAAGCCTTAGTTCTTCTATGTTGTTTCAGATCACTGGGTGGGAAGTGGACTGCAGGAAGCAATCCTTAAGAATCTAGGTAGGAGCCCAGGGACAGAGCAAGCTATTTGGTAGCAAAAGTCTATTGTTATCTCTTTCTCCCCAAAAATCAAACTTAGGAGGTGATCTTTGTTACTTCTCTATAAAAGAATTTTCTGCACAATGCAAAGTAACTAAATTGCGCAATATTGAAATGAATCCTTCGCAGTGTTCGCATTAATATCAACTTAACTTCCTATTTCGCCAAAACAGTTTACACCGCCAAAACAAGGCTTGGCATTAAAGTTTTGCTGCCACTGTTTTTGCCTGTCAGCCATGAAATTTTTTATTTCAGCCTATTCAGCGCTGTCCCCAATAAACTTACGTATATCCTCAATTTCAATGTGCATTTGACGTTCTACCAACTGTTAATAAAGGTTTAAATATTGCGCCAAGTGCCCGCGTTTTTTTAATATTTATGTATTTATTTATTGTTTTTCAGATACTGTTAGCCCTTACGGGCTGTTACAGGAGTGGGCAAGTACATCATAAACAACACTCACACGCACAACAACTAATCAAGTCACAGTGCAAACGGAGGACAAGAAAATAACTCATATTATTTTAGAAATATTTCCAAGTGTTTCACAAAGCTATCAGGGGTATTTGGTTCTACAAACACTCGCGCGTCAACGTTATTCCTGTCTACAATATATGTGACAAGAAAAGAATGCTAAAAATATGAACGCTTGGAGCATAAGGCAAAACAGCATACGGATGATAGATGTGAGGAGAGACTCGTGTCGGAATTTGCAGATATAACTCAGGACGTGAGTTTAGTTTGCCGTTATAGAGTTCATGAAAGAATTTAAGCCTTGCCATTTTTCTACGCGTTGCCAGTAACGGAAGTTCTGCCTTGGCAATTAAGGCCATCACCGACTGATTTCTGCGATATTCTGCATAAATAAACCTGGCAGCTATTCGTTGAACTCACTCAAGCTATTTATTTGATACTGCTAATACGGGTCCCAAATTATAGTTCCATATAAAAGAGTTGGCCGCACAAACGCTTTGTATGCAATCAGCTTAACCTCCGCAGTTGCATCTCTGAGCCTTCGTCTTAGGAAACCGAGCTTTTTTTGGCCAGTACCACATATATTATCAATATGTTCATTCCAATTCAAGTTTGCAGCAATTGTGAGACCAAGGTATTTTAGCTTACTCGTTCACTCAATATCCGTATCATTCATGACATAGTTAAATCTCAAAGGGGACTTCTTCTGTGTAACTGTTATACAAGCACTCTTTCCGTAATTTTTCTGGATATTCCACTATACACACAAATCATGCACAACTTTTAAAGAATCATTCAAGAGTTCCTCATCCTGACCACTCCTTACGCGACAAAACAGCAAACAGTCGTCAGTGAATAATCTCACTTCAATAGATGGATACACAGAGTCCGCGATGTCATTGACATACAAAAGAAATAAAATAGGCCCTACAACAGACCCTTGAGGTACTCTGGATGTTACGGGTAAACAGGATGACCGTTCGCCAGCAATTTCAACAAACTGTTGCCTGTTATATAAGTAAGCCTGAATCCAACGATTAATCCCCGGATTAATTCCAACATAATACAACTTATTGATAAGTTTCACATGGCAAACAATGTCAGAGGCTTTCGAAAGATCAATCAAAACTGCGTCAATCTGCTCTTTCGAGTTGATGGCTTCGGCAAAGCAATGCGAAATTTCAAATAAATGGGTTACAGTTGAGAGCTGCCTGCGTAACCCATGCTGTTTCGAATAAAAAGGTTGTTGTTTTGAATGTTAAGGACTAAATATTTACTGATTATGTGCTCTTACATTTTGCAAACTGCACACGTAATCGAAATTGGGCGGTAATGTTCCACATGCAGTCGATTTCCTATTTTAAATATCTTCACGATTCTCGCCAGAAGCCATTCACTCGGCACAACGGCTTTCTGCAACGACACATTGAAAATTCTAGCAAGAAAATGGGATACCCATTCACAATATCGCTTCAGAAATGCATGTGGTATCGTATCAGGCCCGCATCATTTCTTTACATCCAGGTTTTCCAGCAACGCAAGCACACCTTCTTGGACACAGTAGGTAGTATTGCGCACGCGTACGAATCAAAACTGACGTAAAATGTATCCCGTAAAGTTTTAGTTTATTAAAACAAGAAAAGCTCGATTGCAAAACGATTCCTATTTGGCCAGATATTATATGCAGCCTTTTCAATTAAAAAACGGCGGATATATTAGTGCGAGGACGACAATATTTTTCTCCTGTTCAAAGTGTTCATACCGTAGACAAGATGGATCAAACAAAATCACAATTAAAACAGTTGCATGAGGAGAAATTTTACTTCTGACTGCCAATCTCGAATGTGAGTGCATCGAACAACGTTAATCTCAATGGCTAATCAACGTTTGAAAACATCTTTAGAGTGAAACTCTTAAGCAAATAGTAGTTTTTTGTGGCGTTCCTGGATACCAAGGAATTGCGAAAGCGCAAGCGTGAGCGCGGGCCATGTCACGACCACCCGGCAATTAGTTAACGCAAGAAAATGCAAAGTGCTCGTGTGTTCGGGATTCGGGGCGACAGCCTAGTGTCGCCTGCGTAAGTTCTTCAATCCAAGCATACCCTCAGAGTATGACTAGCCAAGGTCATGGAGACAGCCCGGCACTGAAAAAACAAATTTCCCCAGCGCTCGTTTGTGCGTGACGCGCGGTGACAGCTCGGCGTTCCTGGACATGTTCGTTAAGCCAAGCATACCCGGGTAGGAGTAATTGGCCATTATTGGCAAAAAAATAAAATCTAGCGTTTTCTGTAATAGTGGCAACACTTCAACGAAAAGATGCAGTCTCCAGCGCCCACCGTTATTTTGACAATAATTGTGCGTAACTGGAGATATACGTCATGGCTTACGGCACTCCAAGGCGATGTCAGAAAATTACCACTTCAAAAAAACAAAAAACAAAAGAAGCTCACCGTTATAGCAACAATGTCGTTGCTGCAGAGAAGAAGCGAAACGGCTACAACAGGGAATTAATCCTTCCTGATGGTGGTGAAGGTTGCGTACTGCTTCGTTACCTTCAAATCTTTCCATTAGTGTGAGTTCAGTTATTCTTTAAAGAGTCCGAACTAAATTCATTGCTGCAAAATGGCAGTTTTTTCAACTTGTTGAAACTTTTATTTTACGTAGGCGGCCGTAAGCGTGGTGTTCATTGAAATTATAACACTTGCAACTATAAAGTTAAACCTTGTCCCGGCATGCTACGGTTTGCAGTACAACAGCCATTTCGTTATTCTAACTAATCAAACCGCATTTCCACCTATTCTGACCCACTTTCGCACCCGTACAATATCAGTCACCTCTTTTCCCTGCCATGCAGACAGGAACGCCTATTTCCCCGGTGATAAAATGCACCCCAATTTTGTCGCGGGCGCTGGAACAGTATTTCCGGCACACTTTAGTGCAGCCACTTAACGCTTTTGGAATGGTACTCTTTCTTTATTGGAACTTAACCCTCTAACTCAATTTCCCCTCTCGCCGATTTTTGTTCCTCGCTCAGTACCCACTGCGGCCATGATGTTAAGCAGTGATATTTCAGCGTCGATCAAAACAACTTCAACAACGTAAACCGAAGTGACTCGCGACACAGCCATAAAGGGGAGATGCAGACAAAATATGAGTTTGTTTTATTGGAATTATTTTGTGTTTTATAATGCCGCCAGCGCTTGTCCGGATGCAAACAGTGTTTTATTCACAGGAAAATTGGTCAATTTTAGTTAATGTTTTGATTTTACCGCTAAATTATGTGTTTTAATAGCCTGCAATGACATCACAAGAACCGACCAGTCTGCAGCAAATTGCGAAGCCTTGTTTACCGTTATTGAACCTAGATGATTTCACCATACCGCTGCAAGTGGTCTTCTGCTTTTGTTTTGTTTTTGACCAAATTTAAACCTCGCTTTTTCTCGTTCGAAGAAAAAATATCGTTTCGTAAAACATGGTGCTTGCTCGACAGATATGGTCACGTACCCAGGCAGCACAGAAAGTGTGCCGCAAGACCGGCCCGTCTATGGCCGCTTTCTGGCATGTCCGGCCAGCATCCAGGTTCTGGCAGCCACTGATCATGCGTTGAACGGCCAACATTCGGCAACTAGCGCTTCGGTGTTTTTCCGTCCGCCCGTGTCCGGACGCACAACGGCAGCTAACCGGCTGCCAGATATTCAGTTCTCTTACGGCTGCCGATGTTGAGAAAGAGAACGGCCGAAGTACTGCCTTAGGGCATCCGTTTTTTTTTCGGGAAGCGGTAACCGGCCGAAGCACGGCAAGCGACCGGCCACAGAATATGCGTATTCTTGCGGCAGTCGGTCTTCGCAAGGAGACCGGCCGGAGCGCGGCTGCCGTGCATTCGTTGTTTCAATGGTGAACCGCGCGTCAGAATATTTGTTTTCTTCGGGAAACCCGTGTTATGAAGGATACCGGCCGACGTACGGCGCCAGAATATACGTTTTTCATTCGGTTAGCTGTCCTCGGCCGAATTACGGCAAGCGAATGGCCACAGAATATTTGGCAACCGGTGTTCGAGAGGAGACCGGCCTACGTATGGTATCTGGTTATACGTCATTTTTTCGGCAAACGGCATACAGCCGAACAACGGCTCGTGCCTGGGCGCCGAGAATTCATGCACACACGGGTTCGGAAGGAGACCGACCGGTCTTTTCCTGGGGGAGAAAAAGCCGTTAGGGAGCCGAACGACGGGGATGCGCTTTTCATCCGCTCCGTATTTCTACGTTTTAAATGAACGAACATCGTTTGTCAAACAGTAATGAGTGTTCTCGGTGAACGGGCAAGGTGCAAGGACTTACTGGACATTAGCAGGGAACCTTTTAGGCAATCGAAATGTCATTTATTGCCACAAGAAGACTGTGCCACACCGACGGGTGAGCTAAGCCTCGCCAGTCATCGCCGCTACCACGCCTCGGCCGCCGGCTTCGTCGACGCATTAGCTCGAGGCTAATCGCCCCCTCAAGAAATGGAGAGCATTGTTGACATCGACCCGGTAGAGATGTCCGATCCGAGATGGAGATGGTTCACCAAAATAACTGGCCTTAAAGGGCGTCGAGCAAGCGGCCACCACGCAGGAGCTAAACCGCCACCATGTCAAGGCCTCCCCACCAAAGAAAGGCAAGTTGCAGCAAAAGCGCAAGTTATTCTGCTTACAAAAAAACTGCGACAAGCAATGTTGCACTATGTTGTTGGTGATAAACGTAGAAGAGACTCGCTCGTGCATTGGTAGGATGAACTTCATGCCCTACACTATGTTACTTCAGGGGATTTTACGACTGCCTATTTAGAAAAAAAATTATTTTAAATTTGCGATAACAACAGAGCCTTGTCACTGACGAAGCCTAGCTGTTAATTTAGTTCCGATGTTTGAAGGTGAGCTTAGCTACTCTTGGGATATGAATCATTTGGTTAAACATAATCGCCAGCATCCTAGCAAACACAGATTTTGTCAGGATTTTCTTGATCAACGCAGATTGTCAGTTCCACGCACGATTTGGCTCTAGCAATTAATAAGCTTAAAGTGGTTGACTGTATATTCTTGGACTGCAAAAAAGCAAATGATGGTGTCCCCTATCACCTTCTGCGTTGTACATTTCATCCTATGAACTGAATGAACCGGTTTTTGCATTTTTATTACTATTGGCCCTATAGCATTGCTCAAACGTACTGTGTAGTTAACCGGACTATAGCGAAAGAACGTTATTCCGTATACCTGCAGCTTTATTCGGATTTAATAACATCCTGGTGTGCTGATTCAGAAAAGTTTTTCGAGGTTAAAAAGTGTGTTAACGGCACCTTTACAAGAAAACCTTCATTCCAATTGAATACGTATACCATAAACTATGCTGCTGTGACAACGGCCCAGGAATATAAATACCTAGGAGTTTATTTAGGGAGTGGTTAGAGGTTAAATAGGCAGGTTCACAACATAAAAGTTACGGCTGCATATGTTTTTGGCTTTCTGAGACGAAATTTCAGTGAACCTCCATCTAACTGAAAAGAACAACCGTATTTCACTCATGTGCGCTCAAACTTGGAGTACGCATGGGTTTTCGTGGATCCCTACACCAAAGAGCTGGTTGAAACGCTCGAAAACATACAGAATATGTCAGCGCGATTCGTATTAGGTAATTGGCACGCTAAACTTAGCATTAGAGAAAGTAAAAGTAAACTGAAATGGCAGGACGTGAAAGATCACAGACGAAACCACAGGTTGAACGATTTTCGTAATATCTATCATTCGAAAACTGGAGTAGAAGGGGAGAAGTATGTCCAAGCGCCATTCTACAGATCGCAAAGTGGGACTGCTAGCTTAAAGCAAATTATTAACTTTGCTTTAAAGGTGATGCCTTGGGTGATTCATTTTATTTTACATCAATACTGCCGTGTAATTATCTTCCACGTATGATTGCATTAACTGTTTATATTGACGATTTTCAGCGCGCTTTGTAGAATTATTTTGTTATTTTGTCTCATATTTATTACTTAGTGTTATGTATCTCCCTTCTGTAATGCATTCAAAGGCAAGCAGGCATCAAATAAATAAATAAATAAATAAATAAATAAATAAATAAATACAACAATGAATAAATAAATGAATAAAAATAAATAAACAAATAACAAATAAATAAATTAATAAATAAACTTCCAGAGGCGCAAGTTTGCCTCCGATGGATTGAGAACCCTTCGCATTCAACCTTGACCAATAAAATATTTATTGCCCTATTCGTTGCAGTATGCAAGGTTCCCTGTATGCATGCTACCATTGCTATGTTATTGGTTTGAAACAAATTATGTAACTATAATTTTACGCATTTCCTCCGTGAACACAGAGGGATACAATTGCAGCCACCTGAAGCAGGGCGTCATTCGGAACGCGTCTAGAATTTTTTTAACGTAGTATGACATTAGAAGAAAATTAAGTTCTTTTGGACTATTAAGTGGTGTGAATGTATACTCATGAAAACAACATTAAAATAGATTGATAATGAAAGTACTTGTTCGCTCCTTCTTGGGATCAGCCCTGCGCAATTTCATCAGAAAAGTTGATCGAGTAGAAAATGTATTTGCAAGAAAAATGGGCAAAAACTGGACATTTTTTGTGAAGGAGTTATATTAAATGCTTCTGAGTGTCTTGTTCAGAAACAAAACGCTTCGTAAAGGCATTCACGCCGGGTTTATATACATCAAAATTGGTCAAGCAACTGTTATAAAAATAGTTTATGTAGTCATAGCATGAAAGTGTTCCGGAATATTGTCCTAAAAGAAATTGGCTAAAAGCGGTGCAATTTATCTCTCTGAAATTCAATCCACTAAAGTATGCGCCCTCCGCCCCACCCCCTTCTCCTCTTTTCCCGTTCAATACAGGTAAGCCGCCCCACAGAGGATACCAGGACCTGGACAATACATCTATTCAAGCTCTACAAAGAACTGAATATTTTCTGTGTTCGGCAGTAAAATAGGCACAGCAATTAAAGGAACCACAATTTGTGAGCACTGTTTAATAAATGAATGTCGCTGTCAACTGAGGCTGGTAATTAAGCAAGGCTGCGCTGAAGGCTTAACGGCTGGTGGTTGCGCGCGAGCTCACTTTGATGTGACTGCATTGGACGCAAAATGCTGGGTTTGTGCTGCTTCTGGACTGCGCGAATGAGTCATCTGCTTCCGCGACATGCAGTGACGGGCCTCAGTACAGTTAACGTACTGTGGCTGAACTCCAATGCCCGTAGCACGGCCGTATTTCGGGTTGCTTTAGTCCGGCTGCAGTCCGACGACCGCATCTCGGCTGTCCTCCGGCGGCCGTTCTTCGGCCGTACACGGGTGGCTTTCGAATGGCCGGAGCCCTACAGCTGGAATCTGGCCGTATGACCGTAAGCCGGTCGACTGGCCGACGGACACTGGCCGTTGGACAGCCATGGGAGGACGGCCGTATACGGCCAAAAGGCCCACATTTGGACATGGGCCGAAAATGGCTGCCGGAAAACGGCCGGACAGAAAATCACTGGCCAAAGTACACCGGCCTGTTTTAGGCCGAACAGTAATGTGCTTGCTGGGTAAGACCACATTGCTTGCGCCAATCGGTCAGTGTCATCCGAGAGAACCCTAAAGCCCCGCAGTCGTGTGCAGCTAAACCATACATGTTGCGCCCTGTAACAACAGCAGTAAAAATCGGGGCGCACGTGGGCTTTCGTAAATTCAACTGTTGGTTAGACCATTCTTATTGCTTTAAAGAGACTGTGAACTAAATGTAAGCACGAACATCTCGTTTAGCAAGCTTATAAGCTCTCCCTAATTTGCGTTTGCTTTGCCGGCCTCACTAATCGCAAAGCTGGCTGGTATGCCATAACATGTTCTGTTCTGGAAATGAGGTAGTGGGTCGCATGGCCATTCAATATTTTCCTAATTATATAGCTTATTCGAAAGAAGTTTACGTTAAAAACGGTGTCATTATGATGGTAGCAAGACAATGTTATGAATGCACCGAACTTGTGTTTTGTCTTCATGGCTTATTTAGGCGATGGTCAGGCCAAGGGTGAAGTTCGGAGCGGTGATATTTTGATTGGGGAATAAAAGAAGTGTGCGCCTAGCTTGATGCAGCAGTTATACTTCACAATAGAAGCCGTGGATACGTCATTCCAGAAAGCAGGCCAGCGACGAGCAATTACTTTTCCCTAGGACCCCGCTCATGCTGAAAGTCTTTTTTATGGCAAAGCCTACAAATACGTTTCGTTCTTGTCACGCGCTCATAACTGCCTCTAAGCACTGCAGAACATTGTTGCCGAACACCGTGACAGCGTTTTAGAACGTGCCCGGGAGGAGAAGCAATGAGTTTCACGTTTTTTCATCTCATACAGCAATAGAAACGTCGTTATACACGCAGTATGTGCTTACTTACTAGTCCACACCCACAGGCTGCTTAGACGCCTCAAAAAAGGTGCACGCCCTCTAATAACGGCTAGGCAACCGGGTGAGCTGTGCTGGTACCTGCTTTTATGCAGCCGTTCTGAAGTCCGTTCAAGCAAAGAATAATGAATCATTATTTATTCGTCGTTTTTTATTCGTTTTTATATAGGCGGAAAATTCTCTGCTTGTGCACGGTTATAATTGATGCCTCTTAGGGGTGTATGTTATATCGCGGCGGAAGCCGCAGAAGAACGACGAAGCGACCACTGTCGTCGACGATCACCAACCAAAAACTGAACTTTTATTCAGAGGCATGCATATATATACTGAGGTCACCTGGTGGCAAGTAAAGACAACATAAACCGAATCGAAACCGAAACTGAAACACCACATATTCCCCTCCTTAAAAGACCAATGTTAGTAATTGTTAGTGGATTAGTATTAGTACGAAAATACACAATATTTACAAATATTTACAACCACACATGGCATGTGCCCTTCACAATAATGTCTGATGTACAACTATGCAGCGTACATTCGACAACTGCTACATAAAAAAACACACTTGCAGATCCACTGAAACGTCTCCACAAAGTCCACGTAGCACTCAAGTTGTGTCACTGCACCAGTATCCACACACACCAGCTACACACGGTCCCCGTATCAATCCGGAGTCTTCTGTTCCTCGGTGGCTGGAGCCGACGTTGAGGTACTGGGTGCTTCGACGCAGCTGGCGCTGAAGCTTGTAGCGTGGGCGTAGCTGGTGAAGCTTCGGATTGCGCTATTGAGGAGCGATCCTCGGGTCGCTCAGGCGCCAAAGGCGGGGTTGCAGATTTGGAGGCAGCGTTATGATGCGGATTCCACGCGGCTGATGGCGCAGGTACCTTAGACAACCTCGAAGCGTTCCAAGTTCGTCCATCGTCAAGCCAGAACGTTGATGGGCCTTGTTGGTGGAGAACCTTCTGTGGTTGGCTAAACGCGAGGTCGCCCTTAGCAGATATTCCGGATTTCTTAATTCGCAAAAAATCACCAACTGACACTGTTGTCTTCTTCGCGGCCCTACGACGGTCTGTGTACTCCTTGCTGTACCCTTGTTTGCTCTTCACGCGTTGGCGTAGACGACAGAGTTCGGAAGCAGGATCGCTGAAGAAGGTTGGTGATGGGTGGCCCACAACGTCAAGACGTGTTCTCGGTAGCCGCCCGTGTAGGAGAACGGATGGTGCAACACCCATAGTGGCATGTGGCGTGCAGTGATATATAGCCAAATAGTCTGTTACCGCTTGACGAAGCGGACGTAGCTCTAACATTGCAACCTGTACGAAATCCTTGAAGACACGGTTGAACCACTCTACAAGTCCGTTCGCTTGAGGGTAGTAAATGGAAGAGTGCACGAGACGGATGGCGCGATCATTGAGGAACTTTGTGAACTCCGCAGAGGCAAACTCGGGCCCATTGTCGCATACTATCACGTCCGGGTAACCCTCACGGGAGAACACCGAAAGCAAAAAGTTTATGACGGTGCGGGATGACACTTCACTGCAGAATTGAACTTCTTGCCATTTCGAAAAGTAGTCGATGAGTGTAATGGCGTATCTGCAGTCGTGCGGTGCTCTCTGCAGAGGGCCGAGGATGTCAACGGCCAGCTTCTCCCATGGGCGTTCTGGCAAGGCTACTGGATGCAAAGGACTTGCAGCAGTCTTCGCACTTTTGTCAGCCATCTGACATATTCTGCAATTCTGGATGGAAAGTTCCACCTGTCTATCCATGCCTGGCCACCAGAACCTTTTTCTTAGTCGAGCTTTTGTCCGAACTACACCCGGGTGAGCTTCGTGGGCAGCAGCGATTACTTGCGGCGTGAGAGTCAAAGGAACGACGATTCGTTCTCCGCGCAGGAGCAAATTGTCAACGACCGACAATTCTCCGCGCACCAGAAGAAAGGCTGAAGTTCACTTGAGAGCGTCCTATGTGCAGGCCAAGATGTGGCGACATAGGTCGCGACTTGCTTCAAGTTGCAGTCTTCACGAAGGGCCTGTTGAAACTGCTCCTTGGTGAGGCAAGGTAATTCAATAAAGGACACAACCTCCTCGAATGAAACATCTTCCTGCGGAGACGGAACTGGAAGGCGAGAAAGGGCATCCGCTTCCTGGTTTTCGGACCCTTTCCGATACTCTACAGTATAGTTGTAGCGAAGCAGCCGTTCCGGCCAGCGTGCGATGCGAAGGGGGGCGGCGGCCATGCCTTGCAAGAGAGGAGAGAGACCAAGGCTTGGTGGTCTGTGCGCAACGTGAGATGCCGTCCCCCAAGTACGTATGCCAGTGTTTGCATGCCCAAACGCACGCAAGCGCTTCAAGCTGTCCCACTCCGTATTTCCACTCCGCAGGTGAAAGCTTTCGCGAAGCAAAGAAAACAGTTCGCAACCTGTGGCCATCGACCTGCTGGAGAACAGCACCCAGTCCGCAGTCGGACGCGTCAGTGGACACTACGACCAGAAAGGACGCATCGAACATCTGCAGAACTTGGCGGGGCGAGAGCAGAAATTTATTTTGGGCGAAACTGGCATCTACCGCATCAATCCAAGTGAATGGTTGGTTCTTTCGGAGAAGAGCTCGCATAGGTTCTACCACATCAGCAAGAATGGGAACAAACTTGGCGTAATACTCGACCAGACCAAGAAAAGAACGGAGACTAGTAGCATCAGTTGGCGCAGGAGTATTTATAATGGAAGAAATTTTTTCCGGCAGTGGAGAAATGCCTTGCGCTGTGATCTTGTGTCCCAAGAAGGAAAGTTCCTGTACGACAAATGCGCACTTGTCGTTTAACTTGAGCCCGGCTTCCTTTATGCGCCGTAGCACAGTGATCAGGTTGGTCAAGTGTTCCTTTTCATTTTTCCCAAACACAATCCCAGGCGGCACAGAAAGTGTGCCCCAAGACCGACCCGTCTATGGCCGCTTTCTGGCATGTCCGGCCACCATCCAGGTTATGGCAGCCACTGACCATGCGTTGAACGGCCAACATTCGGCAACCATGCGCTTCGGCATTTTTCCGTCCGCCCGTGTTCGGACGTACAACGGCAGCTAACCGGCTGCCAGATATTCAGTTCTCTTACTGCTGCCGATGTTGAGAAAGAGAACGGCCGAAGTACGGCCTTAGGGCATCCGTTTTTTCTTCGGGAAGCGGTAATCGGCCGAAGCACGGCAAGCGACCGGCCACAGAATATGCGTATTCTTGCGGCAGTTAGTGTTCGAAAGGAGACCGGCCGGAGCGCGGCTGCCGTGCATTCGTTGTTTCAACGGTGAACCGCGCGTCCGGCGGACGTACGGCCACAGAATATAAGTTTTTCATTCGGTTAGCTGTCCTCGGCCGAATTACGACAAGCGAATGGCCACAGAATATTTGGCAACCGGTGTTCAGGAGGAGACCGGCCTACGTATGGTATCTGGTTATACGTCATTTTTTCGGCAAACGGCATACAGCCGAACAACGGCTCGTGCCTGGGCGCCGAGAATTCATGCACACACGTGTTCGGAAGGAGGACCGACCGGTTCTTTCCTGGGGGAGAAAAAAGCCGTTAGGGAGCCGAACGACGGGGATGCGCTTTTCATCCGCTCCGTATTGTCTACGTTTAAATGAACGAACATCGTTGTCAAACAGTAAATGAGTGTTCTCGGTGAACGGGCAAGGTGCAAGGACTTTACTGGACATTAGCAGGGAACCTTTTAGGCAATCGAAATGTCATTTATTGCCACAAGAAGACTGTGCCACACCGCCGGGTGAGCTAAGCCTCGCCAGTCATCGCCGCTGCCACGCCTCGGCCGCCGGCTTCGTCGACGCATTAGCTCGAGGCTAATCGCCCCCTCAAGAAATGGAGAGCATTGTTGACATCGATCCGGTAGAGATGTCCGATCCGAGATGGAGATGGTTCACCAAAATAACTGGCCTTCAAGGGCGTCGAGCAAGCGGCCACCATGCAGGAGCTAAACCGCCACCATGTCAAGGCCTCCCCACCAAAGAAAGGCAAGTTGCAGCAAAAGCGCAAGTTATTCTGCTTACAATTAAACTGCGACAAGCAATGTTGCACTATGTTGTTGGGGATAAACGTAGAAGAGACTCGCTCGTGCATTGGTAGGATGAACTTCATGCCCTACACTATGTCACTTCAGGGGATTTTACGACTGCCTCCTATTTAGAAAAAAAATTATTTTAAATTTGCGATAATAACAGAGCCTTGTCACTGACGAAGCCTAGCTGTTAATTTAGTTCCGATGTTTGAAGGTAAGCTCAGCTGCTCTTGGGACATGACTCATTTGGGTAAACATAATCGCCAGCATCCTAGCAAACACTGATTTTGTCAGAATTTTCTTGCTCAACGCAGATTTTTGAGTTCCCGCACGATTTGGCTCTTGCAATAGATAAGCTTAAAGTGGTTGACTGTATATTCTTGGACTGCAAAAAAGCAATTGATGGTGTTGCATATCACGTTCTGCGTAGTAGATTTCATCCTATGAACTTAATGAATCGGTTTTTGCATTGTTATTACTATTGGCCCTATAGCTTTGTTCAAAAGTACTGTGCAGTTAACCAGACTATAGCGAATGAACGTGATTCTGTACACCAGCAGCTTTATTCGAATTTAATAACATCCTGGTGTGCTGATTCAGAAAAGTTTTTGGATGTTAAACAGTGTGTTAACGACACCTTTACAAGAAAACCTTCATTCCAATTGGATACGTATACTGTAAATTATGCTGCTGTGACAACGGCCGAGGAATATAAATACCTAGGAGTTTATTTAGGGAGTGGTTAGAGGTCAAATAGGTTCACACCATAAAAGTTACGGCTGCATATGTTTTTGGCTTTCTGAGACGAAATTTCAGTGAACCTCCATCTAACTGAAAAGAACAACCGTATTTCACTCATGTGCGCTCAATCTTGGAGTACGCATGTGTTTTCGTGGATCCCTACAACAAAGAGCTCGTTGATACGCTCGAAAACGTACAGAATATGTCAGTGCGATTCGTATTAGGTAATTGGCCCGCTCAACTTAGCATGAGAGAAAGTGAAAGTAAACTGAAATGGCAGGACGTGAAAGATCATAGACGAAACCACAGGTTGAACTTTTTTTCGTAATACCTATCATTCGAAAACTGTTGTAGAAGGGGAGAAGTACGCCAAAGCGCCATTCTACATATCGCAAAGTGGGACCGCTAGCTTAAATCAAAGTATTAACTTTCCTTTAAAGGTGACGCCTTGCGCGATTCATTTTATTTTACATCAATACTGCAGTGTAATTATCTTCGACGTATTATTGCATTAACTGTTTATATTGACGATTTTCGGCGCGCTTTGTAGAAATATTTTGTTATTTTGTCTCATATTTATTGCTTAGTGTTATGTATCTCCCTTCTGTAATGCATGCAAAGGCAAGCAGGCATCAAATAAATAAATAAATAAATAAATAAATAAATAAATAAATAAATAAATGAAACAATGAATAAATAAATGAATAAAAATTAATAAATAAACAAACCAATAAATAAATAAATAAATAAACTTAAAGAGGCGCAAGTTTGCCTCCGACGGGTAGAGAACCCTACGCATTCAACCTTGACCAATAAAATATTTATTGCCCTATTCGTTGCAGTATGCAAGGTTTCCTGTATGCATGCCACCATTGCTATGTTACTGCTTTGAAACAAATTATGTAACTCTAATTTTACGCCTTTCCTTGCGTGAACACGAAGGGATACAACTGCAGCCATCTGAAGCAGGGCGTCATTCGCGACGCGTCTAGAATTTTTTTAACGTAGTATGACATTAGAAGAAAATTAAGCTCTTTTGGACTATTAAGTGGTGTGGACGTATACGCATGAAAACAACATTAAAATAGATTGACAATAAAAGTACCTGTTCGCTCCTTCTTATGATCAGCCCTGCGCAAGACCATCAGAAAAGTTGATCGACTGGAAAATGTCTTTGCAAGAAAAATGGGCAAAAACTGGACATACTTTTTTGTGAAGGAGTAATAATTAATGCTGCTTAGTGTTTTGTTGAGAACCAAAACGCTCTGTAAAGGCATTCACGCCGGTTTTATATACATCAAAATTGGTCAAGCAGCTGTTATAAAAATAGTTTATGTAGTCATAGCATGAAAGTGTTCCGGAATATTGCCCTAAAAGAAATTGGCTAAAAGCGGCGAAATTTATCTCTCTGAAATTCAACCTACTAAAGTATGCGCCCTCCGCTGCCACCCCCGCCCCCTCCCCCTCCTCTTTCCCTGTTTATTACAGGTAAGCCGCACCACAGAGGGTATCAGGACCTGGACAATACATCTATTCAAGCTTTACAAAGAACTGAATATTTTCTGTGTTCGGCAGTAAATGAGGCACAGCAATTAAAGGAACGACATTTTGTGAGCACTGTTTAATAAAAGAATTTTGCTGTCAACTGAGGCTGGTAATTAAGCAAGGCTACGCTGAAAGCTTGACGGCTGGTGGCTGCACGCGAGCTCACTTTATGTGGCTGCATTGGACCCAAAATTCTGGGTTTGTGCTGATTCTGCACTCCGTGAATGAGTCATCTGCTTGCGCGACATGCAGTGACCGGCCTCAGTACAGTTAACGTAGTGTGGCTGAACTCCAATGCCCGTAGCACGGCCGTATTTCCGGTAGCTGTAGTCCGGCTGGAGCCCGACGGCCGCATCTCGGCTGTCCTCCGGCGGACGTACTTCGGCCGTACACGGGTGGCTTTAGAATGGCCGGAGCCCCACGGCTGGAATCTGGCCGTATGACCGTAAGCCGGTCGACTGGCCGACGGAACACTGGCCGTTGAACAGCCATGGGAGTACGGCCGTATACGGCCAAAAGGCCCACATTTGGACATGGGCCGAACATGGCTGACGGAAAACGGCCGGACAGAAAATCACCGGGCAAGGTACACCGGCCTGTTTTAGGCCTAACAGTCCTGTGCTGCCTGGGTAATTACCAGCCTCAGTTGACAGCGAAATTCATTTATTAAACAATGCTCACAAATTGTGGTTCCTTTAATTGCTGTGCCTACTTTACTGCCGAACACAGAAAATATTCAGTTCTTTGTAGAGCTTGAATAGATGTATTGTCCAGGTCCTGGTATCCTCTGTGTGATCATGTCATCAATATAGAAGAGAACACCAGAGCATCCTTGAAGGATTTTGGACATCATTTGTTGAAATGCAGCGGGGGCGGACGCCAACGCGAAGCACACGCGTTTAAAGCGAAAGAGACCATCGTGAGTAATGAAAGCGGTCAATCACGGCTTTCAGGATCGAGCAAAACCTGGTGGTAGGCTGATCCGAGGTCAAGCTTCGAAAAATGAGTTGCGCCAACTAGACTGTGGAGGAGTTCTTCGGTGTGTGGAAGAGGAAAGCTATCCGTTACTATGGCCTTATTAGGCTCCCGTAAGTCGACAGAAACACGAATACCTCCATCCTTCTTTTAAACAACAACAATCGGAGAGACCCATTCTGACGCACTTATGCGCTCTATCACATCCAACTGCTCGAGCCGACGAAGTTCTTCCGATACCGGAGCTCGGAGTGAAAGGGGAAGCTGGCGAAGTTTTGCTACAGTAGACGTAACTGAGAGCCGAACTTTGACACCGATGCACCAAAAACCCATGGCTAGCCGAGGCTGGAGTCGAAAAGGCACGCAAACTCATTGCATAACTCTGCTGGAAGGCATGCAGTTGAAACTGTCTCCTGGCCTGGGGCTTGTACGTTGGTAGCACTGGTAGTTGACGCGGTAGTCTCAAGGCAGCGGAGGGACGAGCCGTCAATCTGGAGCTGAAGGGCCTTAATGGCGTCAATACCTAGCAGCGATGTGCCTTGCGAAACAACGTAGAACAGAATGGACGCTTCACGTTCCTTGTATACGAGCTTCGATAAAAAGCATCTTCGCACGGGGATAGGCTGTTTTGAGTAATCTAGCAGCTTCACACGGGGTGCGAGCAGCAGCGCATGCCCGGCAAAATGCCTATCGAAAAGATCACCCGCCAGAATGGAAACCGAGGAGCCCGAGTCGATAAGAAATGTTAACGGCGCATGCCCAACTGTTACCTCGACGTGAATACCGGCGCGGCTGGATGCGGTCACCGACAGAATGCTCACAGCTTCGTCGGGCAAATTCTGGTCGCTCAGCTCACGGACAGGAACGTCCTGTTGCTTCTTTTTGCATACTGAACTAAAGTGCCCAATGAGCCCACAATTACAGCAACGCTGACCTTTCGCTGGGCAGCGGAATGACGCGGCACGATGCTGGCGCGAACCACAACGGTAGCGGTAAGAAGAAGAGGTGGGTGGGCGCGTACAGGAAGCCGGTTGGTGGGTGTCGGGATGCGGGCGCGTTTCGGTACGAGGTGCAGGCAGGGGCCTGTCGCTACGCGAAGGACGGGGGCAGTGTTCATTTCGACTGCGGTCGTGCGGCGTTGAGCGAGAGCTTTTTGATGTACGCTGCACGGTGCCTGAAGCAATTTCTCGAAGGTCCTCACTAGCCTGTTCGATTTGTGACGCTAATTGTATTGCTCGGAAGAACGAGAGGGTGGAGCCCTCAAGAAGAAGGCGTTCTCGAATGTACTGGGACGAGACCCCTTCCACGAACTGGTCACGAAGGGAGTCTTCAGGTGAAGCAAAAGAACATGCAGCGGCGAGCGCACGTAGGCGGCAACGTACTCCTGGACAGATTCCCCTGGGTGCTGAATGCGACGGCGAAAGCGGTGCCTTTCTACGACGACATTGCTTGAGGTTGTGAAATGTTGCGTTAAAGTGGCTACAGCTTCGTCGTAAACAGAAGGCTGAACGGCGGCGGCCTTGCTGGCTTCAGTAAGTTTGTCGTCGGCGGTGGACTCACCGGTCTGAGAGGCATCCGTTGGAAGCGGTAGACTGGAGAAGACACGTTGACCCTCAACGCCGAGGCTGTGTAACAGCAGGGCCTTGCGACTTCGGGCGGAAATTCAGACGCTCCGGATGCCAGTAGGTAGTTTTCGAAAATTTGGTGCCATTGCGTCCACGGAAGAAAAGGGCGGCCGGGTTCACGCAGGAACGGGGGCGGCGGAGCAAGCCCGATGCAGCTCATGGCGTCGAAAAGGTGCAGGCGTGGTTACGCCTCCCGAAAAAGACTCATCCTCGTCGCCATCGTTATATCGCGGCGCAAGCCGCAGAAGAACGACGAAGCGACCACTGTCGTCGACGATCACCAACCAAAAACTGAACTTTTATTCAGAGGCATGCATATACATACAGAGGTCACCTGGTGGCAAGTAAAGACAACATAAACCGAATCGAAACCGAAACTGAAACACTACAGTGTACAATGTACTTCCTGTAAAAATAGCTATATAGCAGTTGAACCAGCTATATAGGTCAAAATATCACCGAATGTGCACCAATTTCATTATGGAATAGCTATGAAAAGTACCTGAGAAGCGAAGAGCACACAACCACTGCACTGCTCATTTATTTACAAAAGAGCGAAACGTAACAGGCAGTGCTGCTAACGCAAATTCGAAATAAGCCACAGGAGCGGTGTTCTTTGTTTGTTACTTAATGTAACCATTCAATACACTTGCCGCAGTTCTTCGAATGCAGACAACCTTTTTTCGTCTTTAGAACGTCAATACCTGTTGAAAATGGAGTTTGAATTGTTATTTTATTGAATGCGGAAATTTTATTTCGCAAATTGAATTCTTATTGATACGATGTTCAAGTTCCGGATAGTTTTCTAACAACACTTGCAACGATGTAGGTCTCCGAAATTTAATGTTTGCACAATAAAGGTGCCCGTTTTTGTTCACTATACCAGAGCACAAGTGAGTTTTTTTATTGTTCCTATTTCTCCGGATAATTCAAATGCCACCAAAAAGAAGCCTAATACTGCAACCAGTTCTCCCAGAATTCGTGAAAGCGGCTTCGCCTACAGCCGTCAATTATTCACACTTTAGTCTTCACACACAAATATGAAATAAAAGATCTGTGCATAATCTAGGCAACAACATATTGTCAAGCCTGTCGCCGCCCAATTATATAAATTCTGCATCTCTAGGAAGGGACAAAGCGAAGAATAAAAAAACTCTTGCACCATAGCTTCTACAATTCACCCAGCTACATTCTCTAGTGTATGTCCTGTACCCCTTGATACTACCGACAATTGCAGCTATTCTATTTAACAGGTTTGACCTCTCCAGCTTTTTATTACACAAACGTCAACAACAGTTAGGGGCGGTTGATTTAGGTGTTTGCATAAACTCCAATTTTAATACTAACGCGGTAAAGAATTTATAGCTGTTCAGTAATGACCAGACCCCATGAAAACGAACAGCGGTGGACGGAGTTAGCAAGTTCTTAATCTGTGAATATGATCTAACACGAAAACGTCGATAATAGTGTGGCTTGAGTTAACCAAGTCATATAATCTACCTACGTATACAGGAATGCACTATTTACAATTTCTCTTCATTGTTGTGGAGAAACAACTTTACAGAATCAACAGCAGTCGTAGCACTTGCTAACGTGCAGTTGTTTGCTCTACAGAATATATAACGAGAGTGATCGCACGGATGTAAAGTCAGCAGGAAAAATCGCAAATGTTCTGTCAACCATTCAGGTAGACAACTCTACGCTGGCGGGAAAAAAGAGGTCTCAAATGCTCGAAAACTTCAAAACACGCTTTCTGCGCCCACCTAATATCATCAACACTACATTTTAACGTTTATTTAAATGTTACTTTGATTGACAAACACTTATTATTAGAAGAAAACCAGAGGTCCGAGCCTGGGTGAGAGAAGAAAGCCAAGATATGAAAGCCACTCACTTCAGCACTTGTTCTCATTGATGTCTCGGTGATGTCCATTAGTAGAGCAGTCGTAGGTGGAAGTCATAACTGCGTTCATTGCTAAATAATCACAGCACTAGAGTCACGGATAGCGCTCTTACACCAGTCGTGCTAGACCACTCTTTAGAGAATACGTCGCTATTTGTGGTAGTAAGGACATGGATAGTGAACTGGGGTCTGGTTGAAGATTCGGGGTGGTGAAAGTACGGTGCCGATTGAAGGTTGGACATGTCCAGACAAAGAGGCGGACGTCGGCTGGGAGGCTCGATCGACAATCAGGGCATCGGGAAAAAAAGGGGAGGCGTGTACCGTTTAGGAAGCGTTTGAGGTGGTAAATCATAGTTTGTGATAAAATTGTTGAAGATCATGCCACTGCGTGGTGAGAGCGGAAGTTTACTTAGGTGGCCATTAGGAGTAAGGGGTTCCTTGTCGTTCGCGTCAATCAACTTTACAGCAATTATTAAGCAACGATGGAGATGGTGTAGACGAACGAAACGGTTCCTCAGCATAGACCAGTGGAGTTATAGTTAATGTACACTCCTGTGTGGCCGCATGAGCCGCCTGGTTAACAGTCGACTTCGGCTGGTCGTCAACTACCTAGTGACAGCGGGGAATGGTGTGGTTCTATTTAAGAATCGTCAGTTGGAAAAGAATTTCATTCGAGATAGGGTTAGGGATAGTATGGGCGCGAAGTGACTGTATAGCCTTATAAGAGTCCGTGATGAGTCGAAGTGAGGGTGGAGACCTTTATTAGTGTCGTACAGGAAGGATTATACAGCGCCGTTCAACGGGCGCAGTTATGCTTCAAATCTTAATAATGTGGGATGCTTCATGGTGCAATATCCCGACATAGCACGAAGTTCGCGGCACGTCCGTGCATGGCCAGCACATCGAGCGCCGATTGCATCTGCAGAATGGGTTGTCTAGGAAACAGAGGGTTTCTGCGTCGGATGGGGTGCAAGTGCGGCGCTGTGACGTAGTGCGGTCGGGTCGCAGTTGTGATAGCCATTGGAAAGGAGCAAAATGTGCATGGGGATTTTGTGTACGTCCCACGCAATCAGTGGTTGCCTATGCTGTACCCCTGGCCACTTGAGGAGGCCTATAGTTTGGCCTCTTCAATGATTGCTGAGACAGGTGTAAGACAGGCCGATTGCTCCGAGCAGTGGAGGAGGGTGTGCCGAGGTAGTTCGCTGATCTTGCGAAGAGTAGGCCTGTGTAATAACTGTATGGTGTTCATGTTAGATTTATTGAGGTCGTATGCCAGTGCCCCGTAAGTAAGAGTGCTCACTGTGAGGGCCATGTCCAATGCCTGCATGGTGGCTTACGTTGCTCGTCCATATTTGTGAGAGAGACGACGATTGTTTTGAAGAATGCACTTCCATGATTTCCTCAGGCGCTGTAGCCACGTACTGGCGCGTACAGTGGGTCACGTACAGTGAGTACAGTACACGTACAGCCACCTACAGTGGGTCGTCCTAAGAACGTTATGATGTCGGTTGAGGTGATCATCATGCGGTTTGAAATTGCGACTGGAATTGTGGGGCGTCACACTGGCGGTTTGCAGTAATACAGTGCCAAGAGCTCGAACTTCTCGGAGGCGAGCGTTAGTGACAAGTCAGGCAATGATGACTCTAGATTGTAGGCAGCCACTTCAAGTGCGAATATTTGATCGTCCAGACAAATAAAGTCAGCTGTGTCTTTTCAAATAGTAGTATTGCCGGCGTAAATGATAAGGCGGGCCACAGTTTCAGTGTCGAGCTGGTGTTCTACCTGGGATATTGGGGGATTGAACCTTGAGGGACTCGAATATTCAAGTAGTAAGAGGAACCCATCCCAGGTGAGAACCCTGCAGTCGTTTTCGGCGGGTTTGCAAGAAATGCAGGTTTGTGAATCCACATTTAAGCTTGGCTGCTATGGTAGGCTTGTGCTAGTTCCTCAGGTATCAGCGCCTGGCTAACATTGTCAAATGGCTTTTGAAGATCGAAGGCCACGAAGAGGTCTGGATCTCATAGGTTGTAATGAGGCCGGTGCATGAGCCGCCGTAATAGACGCAGGCTGTCGTGCGTCCCTATGTTGGGTCGATAACCATCCCGAGCAGTCTGAATGTAAGGTATCCATCCCGTATTGAAGGTTGCTCATTATGCAAATATTGATGAGCCTTTTGAGTAATTGGCACAATACTGGTTTTAATATTATGGGGCGCCGAGTTTGAAGGTTATCGGCCGGCCTCTTGGGCTTTGGTATGGGGGAAATTACTGTAAGCTTCAAATGGTTCGGAACGACAAATTGTTCTCATAGATAATTAATGTGGGTGAGCAGAAAGGGAAGCACCTGGGTAGGCAGATTTCAGAGGTTCTTTTAGGTCACGATTTCATGTTCGGGTGCATATTGTGGTCGACCCAACCTTATACCCGTGCGGAGGTCCGCCATAGTAAGCGGGTATTCTAATTCGGAACCAGGATTGTCTATGAGGATAATAGATAACGGTGGTGGACGTAGCGAAGAAGCCGCAAGAAAGAAATGTCGTAATAAACCATGTCTCCACATCGCTTTCTGGTGGTGTCAGCGTAAGGGTCTCGAGCAGTGGCTTGCGGTCCTGGCCTTTTGCTGCTCGACTTGCGATGTAGGTTCCGTACGCCCGAGATCCTCGCTCGAGTCTGAAATCGCTGTACATGGCTGCCCAGAAATGCTTGATTAGTTGCCGCTGATAGTCTCAAATCAGGCGTTATTTCCGGCGGATCCATTGTAAATCCCTGTGCCTTTTTCCTTTATCCCGGTAAGTGCGAGTAAGCTCGGGCACTGCCCGCCAGAGGTTTCGAATTTGAAGGTCTATATGCCTAGTGTCGTCCAAGCATTGAATGGTGTATTGCACTTGCGCAGATGAAGTAGCAATCAAGTTGCAAAATTTACGCCGATGCCGGTGGGTTGGAAGTTAGTATAATGTATCGAAGTTTTTTCAAATCAGCCCTGGTCGCTGTTTTACTGGTCTCAAGGTCTTGCTTCTTAACCTTATGATGATTAGTATGTGGGCCCTGCCGCAGGTAGTCGCATGTGGACTCCACGCTTGAACAAGTCCGGCAGTCACCCAGGTGAGGTCAGGTGAAGTCTCGCGTTGAGCTGCGTGAAGGACGATGCGAGTGATTTGGTCTGCGCCGTTAATAAGGTGAAGAACTTCTGCTTCTGCAGCATACTCCAGGGCTCTACCCATACGGTGAGTTGTGTTGTATCCCCATAATATGTTGTGTCTCCACCAAGTAAGTCTCCACCAAGTCTCCACCAAGTAAAACAGGGGGTCCTGGAAATCGGGATTTTAAAACATGCGACCAGATGAAGGAAGCAGTGGAGGTGGATAGGCAGTTGGTTTGTGATAGGCAGTGGCCACAATAGTGTTCTGCCGAAGGTAGGGAGTATATACTACCACTACCTCGTGGCCCTCCGATGAAAATGCAGGGTTTTGTATTTGGTCATTTCCTAGAGGTGAACGGAAAAGGAAGGTGACATGTCCAGGTGGCGTAATCGCCAGCTGATTCCGAGTTGTTGGTGCAATAAACGGTTTCACATGGGTAATATATCCCAGAATTTGAGGAGTGCTGCGGGGTTTTTGCTTTATATGTAAAGTGGTTGGATGTGGATAATCATTTGCTTTTAAATTACTTGCTGGTCGAAGTAGCCGCAGCAGTTCATTTTCAGTACTGTCGGTGACTGGTTAATTGTGTCTGGTTGTTGGACCGAATGGATACTTTGCGCTGTGGGTTCCTAGAGTTGCCTCAAGAGAGGAGCTTTTTGCAGAATGCACTGAATGAGAATCAGTTCATCTTGTTGCAAACGTCATGGCCCTTTTTGCACTCGGCTCGACGCGCAATCTATTCGCGGTGAATGTCTGTGCAAACGGTGAAAGCGCTAACTAGACAGTAGATTCGCTGGTCGGTTGAGAAGTAGTGTTAGATCTGTGCTCTGGCATCGGCTGGGCCGAGTTTGGGAGTTAGGCAGTTGTTTGGACTGTACTGTTGGCATTGTTTTGTGAATCTAGCTGGCGTTATAGCTCTTGGTATTCACTTCGGAGTTTTTGGTTCTCCTTACGGATCTTCTGTATAGCTTCCCGGAGGGCAGCAAGTTGGGATAGAAGGGCTTCTAAGGTGGTTTCCTCTTCAGACTTGACTTTTATTGGGTGACTAATCCGTGTCGACTTATCCGTGTGAGTGCTACGAGCCCTATTTGCTTTTGGTTTCCCCTTTTGTTGCTTCCTTTCGTGGGTTAGCCGGGGGCGCTGGGATCCATCTGGGACAGATGGGGTTAAGCGCAATTTGTCCGTCTTCGTTACAGGCCACACTGTAGATATGAGGGCCAAATTCGTCACTCTCGCTGTTCGATTTGCCGCAAACGCTGCACACAGCTTGTGCCAGACAGGAGCACCAACGTTATGGCAATTGTATCACAGAACTCGTTTTGGCTGGTGAGGCGAAACTTTGCTAATGGCCATGTAGTATTTACCAGCCTTCGGAAGGGCAGGTATGACAAATGTGAGCACTGCATGGTTAGTGTGTCCCAAGCGATGGAATGCCAGTAATTTAGCTTGCTCACATCTCAGCCACCTAAGAGTCCCCTCGTTACATTCATTGGGTTCAATTGTGATTACTCCCCTGATTGTTTTTGGCTTGTACGGAGATAGTTTATTAATCTCTACTAGTGTTCTTTGCTGGGAACCTTCATAGAGAAAGAAAACTGATTCAACGTGCACGAGCCAAGTGGCGTGCCTTTCGTCGTAGACGTTAATATAAATGCAGTTGCCAGTCGTGTTGTATTTGTTTGAGGCCAGTGCAGCTAAATGCAATGGTGATGATGAATGTTCTATGTTTATTGAGCCAAGCCAACTACGGCAAAGAGCACCAAAACGATGGTTAGCTATGAAGGCTGTAACGGTAAACTCTAAAATTGTCGAACAAGAACCAAAAAACAGCGAAATAAAAAGATAATGGCTGGTGTAAAAGGCCGGGTTGTGATGGTGCATGGCATAAAATCAGGTTTTAAAAACTATGCGTGATAGAAAATGAGGTGAAAATTTGATGTCGCTAAGAAATTTAATGGGGCGTTATTGAGGAATCTTGAGATCATCCGCAAAAACAATGCTGGGTGTAGTCAAATGTGTTGCCTCTAGAGGTATGTGAAGTGTTTGTGTCGTAAGGTGGGAAGCGCTTTGCATTGACGTAGCACATAAATAACGGATAGGCCCCCTCCACTCCTGCTGCACAGGCGTCTTGGAGATCTTGTGAGCAGGTAGGAATGTGTTGCATGCGTGTGGCCTATCCGTATTCGAGCCAGGGTAACTTCACTTTGTCTGTTGTGTGTCAGTTGTGTAGCGTCCCAATTGTGGTTTTATTAAGTGTAGTTTGTTGTCTTTTGTTTAATCCAGTTTAGGGATATATGCTTGCGGGGCTCATGTACAAATAAGGTGTGCAAACGTATGCTTAGGGATTTCATTCACGTTGTACCTAATGAGTGGCCTGAGTACGAGTTGGCATCGAGAGCGACTTACTAGGTCATAACAGGTCACTTGATGTTGTTCATGCATTGCAGGGTGGTTCCACTGGAATTTTGTTGAGGTAAGTGGAGAGTTTGTATGTGGGGCTAGTATTTCGGATGAGAGGCCGAGGGTGGCTGGAAGTGCCTTCTTTCATGGGGGACACGGTTTGCTTTTGTGACGATTGAAGCGCCGATGGATCACTAGGCAATGCTTTGCGCAGTGGAGTAGATGACAGACTTGAAGCAGCAGTGGTGCCGCACACGGTAGGCATCTCTGACGGTCGCTCTTCCCAACGAGGTGGTGTTGGCGTAGTAGCGTGTTCCTTGTGCGGAAAAGGCTGCTGCAGCTGCAGGTGCAGCAGCAGCACCCGAAACAGCGGTGGGGTCAGCGTCGCCATTGCGCTGCTTAGGCTTAGCCCCCAGCTGGGAAATTTCTGCCCGCTTCGTCGAGGTAGATGGATCCCTGTGACTGTCTGTTGACCTGGCGAGAATCGAACACTTACGACTGTGTTGACACCAACAGCAATGAGTTACAATGTAATTACGTCATTTGCCAAAGCAATTATTCAGTACTAACGCTGGCCCTACAGCGCGCCCCTGTGGGTTCCGTCCCACATCTTTATACGGACTTCATGGCGGCAAGTCCATGGCGGCAAGTTAGATTTACGGCAAGTATCCAAGAATTTTACTATTTCGAGGGACATCCACACGCTACCAGACACGTATCCCTGCCCTCTCAGGATGTTGTGGGTTCGGCGGAATACGCTCTCTTCTAACATTGCAGCGGATAGTGCTTGCCACCCTACGTATCTTCTTCGGCCGCGCCCAATGGTAACGACTGGTCCCATAAAAATCTTTCTGCAATGGAAGAACGGTATGCGTCGCGCCACACGTGCCCTCATCCAACCGTGCGGAACAGACCTCACCAGTAGACGGGCTTGCAGGGAAGAGGTTTTGCAGCATAGACTTCGCGTTGGAGTGGCGCTTTCACCTGCGGTGATCCGGGCGTGGCCACCATGCTACTATGCACCATTCGATAACACCTGCATAGCTCCTTCCAAGCAAGCCGATGTGGCCCACCTAATATAGGTCGGTCCTTCACGGGACTAACCCAGAAAGCGACAGCTCAGAGGCACAGGCCTCCATTCTGGAAGACCCCCGACCTCCAGTGGCTGCTCTGGGGACCCCACCACCGCTCTCTTCATGACTTCTTTCGAGAGACGGTTCCCTATCTCTACTTTTAAATAGGTTATTGTTATGCCAACTCGCATCCTATCGCAATTTTTTTTTAAATATTGATCAGCGGATGTGGAGCCATATGGTCTGTTCGGGAGAGCAGGTTGGCCTCCTTATATACAAAGTTGAATGCCCCGTAGTCGTAAAACCCTACAGAGCAGTTTTAGCAACCATGTTGAAATTCTGGCAGAAATCCTTTGGCAAAAATTTAAATGCCCAAGCGAATGAGAAGAAATCAAAAATCGTAAAATTGGAGAAGTGGTATAGAACACCGAAAACTTTTACAAGCTACAAAAGGTGCCGTAGAAATTTCCGTGGGTTGCTATGTCTGCTCTCGTTTCAAAACTTCCAATAAATGGGACAACAAAAACGATTGTGTAAATCAGCTAATTAGCGATGAGCAACGATTATTTATAATTTATGCTGCCTATGCCTTGTAGTACTCGCGCCAGTTAAACTTTACTTCAACTTTCTGGTTTTTCAGAGAGTGTTGGCATCGCCCGGGTGCAGTTAAGTAACAGCAGTTATAGAGTTACAGGCTACGCTGCATGACTGTGCTCTCGCCCTCAATTAATCGGCTTATGCGGATCGAACTGCTGCAGAGGTTTGCAAAAGCTAAACCGTTGAAATAAACGCGGGGCTAATGCGTGAAAATCAGGCCAGATCATGTTTACGCGCTCACTGTAGTTACTTTTAACTAGCTTGGGCTCGGATGCTGTTGTGGTACTAGCAGAGAATCGCCCCCGCAGTTGACCGTGGGTCCCGGGGTCGCCGTATAGAGATTATACAGGCAGTGGTTGCCTGTGCGCCATCTGGAAGGCGGGAGCCCGGTTTGTGGGTGATGTGGCGGAAGCTAGCACGAGTCAATGACCTAGAGTCTTAGACAGAACCACCCGTGCTTCTTTATTTGACGTGGTCGAACCACTGATACCAATGATGATAATGCGCCGTGGGCCCCGGCCCTCTTTCCGCTCTTCTTCACTTTCAACATCTTCCCGCTGGCACAAAATGGTCAGGCGGTAGTTCAAAAAGGTGCAGCTTTTGCACTGCAAGATTGCACATAAAACGTTTTGTGCAGCAGTGACACTTGGAAAAGTCCCAATTGAAATCGCAGTGCGTTGTCACCCAGGATCACGATCGCGATGTCGTCCATCTACATCTTGTGTTCGACGTCTTGCTTCCTTGGTTTGGCGATGGAGTCAACAGCGCGACAACCTCCCGGTTACAGTCCCGCATATGAGTTTTCTTCCAGCCACTCGACGGCTTACGTTTCCGACTGGCTGCCACAAGTGCATCTGGGTGTTCTTGAGTGATTCTGCATTGCCTTGAGAAACCGCTTATGGGCTTTGTCCTTTGCGTCTCTTTTCGTTCGTACTTGCTGCAAATGTTAAGCTTCTTCTTGCTCTTCATTAGCGTACCCTTGCAGTTTGCTGAACGCCCTTGAGGCCATCTCTTTACCCTCATCTCCGCCATGGCTGCGTTCCCAGATTTTACCAAGTCGATTGCACATTTCCGGGTATCTCTTTTGATGCTTCGAGTTGGTGCATAGGAAAATCGTCAGGTTCTTATTTCCCTGGGCCTTGTTCAACTGATCAATTTTTTGCGTTATTGCATAGGCTCATTAGACTCGGTAGCCTTCTAACTCATCTTGGGTGCTTCACTACCGTACCAACTGCACGTCAACGACGATCGCCTTTCATGACGTTCACGTGTTGCATTTTAAGTGATGATCTCTTTGCATTCTTGTATCGATGATGCGGAATTATAAGCGGACAACTTCTGGGAAGGCTCTTGCTTTGGTGTCTGCCCGAAAGAACTATCCATTGCATTGCCCCTTTCTCGATCATCGAGGCTTTAACTACCTCGCGGTTCGCGTGGAGTTTATTAAAAGTGCTTTGTTAGGCATTAGGCCTTACGGGCTCATGCCATGAACGGGAACAGCAGTTTCGTCATCGCCACATCGTAGATGCGCCAAATTCCTAATGCCCTCGTGTGCTACCCGACAGGCTCATGGCGCTAGGAAATCTGCAAGCCGTAGATCTGAGTGTTAGTTGAATCATCGAACTAGATGTGTTTCTGCAGCTCGGAGATCTGCATTGATTCGGTCTATTTTGCCTGTGGCCCCATTCAAGTAGTCATTCGAACCAACCAGAATGCCAATTTCATTCGCTTTACATGTATTCAGCTGGAAAACGTCGTCGGTGTCTTACCCGTTTTCACTAAGGATATTGACTGTCGCGCTGTCTAGCGGCGGACTGGTGACCGAGCAAATGTTAGGGACCTCCAAGGCTTCTAACGGGATGGGGTCCCCGCGAGCTTGTCCGCGTAGCGTCACATCCACTTGCCAGCAGCCTAATATTTTGTGAGCCTTTGTCCTGCCGAACGTTACCAAAACTAGCTCTTGTGTGTCGAGAACCATGTATTTGAGGGCTCTAAACAGATCCTGATGAATGAATGTCCGCTGGCTTCAAGTATCTAGAAGAGCTCGCACTAAACGTCACCGGGCGCCCACTGACCCGGGATCGGGTCGTCTGCCGTAGGACTGACGTATCTCCGGGATGCCCACTCGAAGCCGTCACCACAGTTGGTGGTGCACCTTCTCCAGCTTGTACCTGCGGTGTTGGTCTGGGCGTGGTGTGGTCAGCCAGCCGGAGCACATCATAAAGCACGTTGAGGTGACGCCCATTGCAGGTACTGCTGGTTAAGTTGCGCGACGCTCTGCACTGACGCGCAACATGGTTGATTCTGCCGCATCTGAAGCAGCAGTGAGCGTTGCGCAATCGCGTCCTCTTTTCCGTCGCCGACAGGTTGACCCAACAGTCCGCCACCTTGACACCGCTGCTTTCACACAAGGGACATGCCGGTGTGGCTGGGGACTTGTTCTCTACAGTCAATGCCAATGCTGAGCGAGCGGATGTCTCCGATTGCCCTGGGGGGTTCATGTCGGTGTTCTGGACGGATCCACGAGGTGCGGCTGATTGAAGTTGGCCTTGTCTTCCTTCCTGCCGAATAACGATTTGAATTCTTAGAAATTTATTCAGTTCGTTCACCTGGCCAGCTCATTGCTTCTGCGTCCTGGACTCGTTCGTTACCCTTGGTCCGTATCCTTATCGATCTGCCGGTATATTACAGTCATGTAATCCAGATGGCACCGGTGGAGCACACGGTTCAGAATTACGGCGTATTGCTCTCGCGCAACCCCGAGGGCTTCCAAGGCGCTTACACTCCAATTGTACTGTGTCATACATTTCGCGGAGCCTCACGATATCCCCTGAGCTGCTGGTTGATAAGCAAGACTCGTCGGCCGAATCCCTCAACTGAAGTCTTCACCGCGAGGTAATAGTTCGCGCCAGCAAGCCGGATTCCCTCAATGGCTCGTTTGGCGTGGCCGATCAAGTACGTCAATAAGTACATGTACTCATATATCTTCTACAGCTCGGCATTTGCATGCATCATCACGTTAAAATGATCCCGAAACGCTGCCCAGTCATGCATATTTCCCTAGAACGTTGCGATCTGGAGCTTGGGAAGCGTAACCGTAATATTTAGGATCAATGACTTCAGCCGCTTTTCTTCCGCCGGCGACGAAATCGGTCGCTCTGGGCACTTGCTTGGCATTTTGTAGAAGGAAGCGTGCCTGAGAGATGACGTAAGATATCTTGCTGGTATACTCGGCTGCTCCTGCGAGGTCTTGCTCCAGCTGTTCGTCATCCGTGGCATCGGCGATTTTCACGTTGAGGGCGGGGAGAACAGGCCCCTGCTTTAAGATGTACTCAACGTGGGAGCTCAGGGTTGCCGGGTCGGGAGAGGACTGCTGCAGCAGGTCATCCAGCTGGATGAGAGCTCGCGTGACGCCGCTTCTGACGACGCAACGAGTCTTCCGAAGGCGGATGGTTAACGAAGCCATGCGGGTGATGCTTCGACAGGCGATTTCCCGGATAGATCGGCACCAAAGATTTCGGGCTAGTTAGCGCGAGTCAAGGATCCAGAGCCCTAGACTGAACGACCCATGCTTCTTTATTCGATGTGCTGAAACCAATAATTCTAATAACGATAATGCATCGCGTGCCTCTGCCGGCTTCCCTTCTTCATTTTCAATAGGTGGCTGCCATTCTAAATAGCTAAATGGACTATTGGCACTTCCTAGTCAGCACATCCATGCACGTGCTGTGCTAAGTGTATCACAGTACATGGTGTGATATAAACCACATAATCAAGCTCAGGTTACGGCTGGCGGTACTGACTTGAAACGCATATGCGGAGCTAACTGCGACTCTGTTAATTCAAATATTCTAGTGCTGCACACTGCCTGTTTGCTGATCGCAACTACACAGTGGCTGTCGCATAGCAATTATTTCTGCTACTTTACTATTTCTAACAATTGTGGTGGGAACTCAATATATCTCACCATAATAATACACGAAACGCTTCTTTATTCGGGACTCACTTACACGTATTTATGGATAATTCGACTTGTTTTACCTGATCCACCCAAGCTTCATTGTAGTATATGCGCAGAGAAACTCATTCCTTCGAACACAATTATCTTCTAGGATAATTAAAACAACGTGCTTTTGTGCCGCCGAAGAGGTACCTTTAACACGGTCAGCGAAACGCACCTGCTTAGGCCCGCGACGGAGATCAGTTTATGTTAAAATATGCCTCTAAACTGCCAGTGGGAGCATTTTCGTTAGCTCCCGGTGTTTTGTGCCACCTGCGCTTTGTTGGGGAGCACCGGTGGCGTAGAGGTAGAGTTCCGCCTCGCATGCAGAAGGACGATGGTTTGAATCCCGCTTCCGCGCAATTCCAACCAGATTTAAAACAAAGACCTCGTGTTCACGGAATTGCAGAATGAGGCTTGCGGTAGGCCTGACCCCGGCGACCATTGCCGGTATCGGACTCCCTCACCGGAGCAGGATTGGCCGCCCTGGTGTAGTAATTGCCACAACTTCCCATGAATACGCATATAACCCACGGCCCTCAGTTTTCAGTGGCTGCTAAGCGAACGACCACTGCTGCCGGTAAGACCTGTAACGCAGCAGAGGGTGGTAAGAACCCCTCGAGCCGGATAGGCCGCCATTGTAATCTGAACCCGCCACCGTTTAATACCAGAACTTTATCTAGCGAAACGAGTCTATAGCTGTTGTTCGAGGAATTAGAGGGTGTAGCAAAACCATCGCCATTGTACCTATCATCACCACTGTCAACATCAGCGGTCCTGGTACTGGCTCGTGGGCTCGTTCCACCGGACGCAGACGGAACGTCGACTCAGCAGCTGGGCGGCCACTCCTTCTGGCCTGGCCTACCTGATCTGAATAAATGTAGGTAGCCTAATCAGCACCACCAACCACGTATGCTTCGTACAAGTGGTGACCCGGTCATTCAACGACTGAAACCCTCGTACCTCAAGCCTCTCGCCGAAGTCACTTCGTTCGAAACTGCTGTGCCCCCTACAACAAAACCACCCCGACGTGTCTACTGGAGTGTCGCATGACTTTGTCGATCGTTACTCTCGCTCCTCTCCTGAAGGGGAGCCATGTAGCAGCAGCTCCAGCGACATCGCTGGATCGAGCGACGCTCTTCACGCAGCAGACCGATCGACATGGCGTCAAAGGTTGCATGCCCAAGCGGGTGCACGAGGACACGGGGTCTCGCTTTGTGCTCACAAAATAGAATCTGTTTTGCCTTGCGACGAACGGTCATCCTGTCTGAGGCTCCTTTCTCTCTCACGACATATAGCCCTACCGGGGCAATTATTGGGATGTCATACCGCTTAGTGAGGCTAAAGAGGACAGGTGAAGCCTTTACGGTGCGGTAAAATGAACACGTCCTATGTTACCGTGGTCTACGCGCCAAATCCAGCCCCGACAACTAGCTAGTTCTACGCTTGTATGGAGATGTGGAATAGGCAATGACTAAAGTAAAAGGACTGTGTAAAGTAGTTATGGGCGACTTCAATGCTAAAGCAGGCGAGAATCAGGCCGGAGACGACGCAGTTGTGCATATAAAATAGCAGGTGGGCCTACTAGTCTAGTTCGCAGAACAGAATAATATAAGCGTCATGAATACCTTCTGCAAACGGGAGAGCCAGAAGCGGACGGGGATGAGCCCGAACGGGGAGCATAAATATGCAATAGAGTGCATAATATTACACAAACTTGGCGTCGTGCAGGATGTGGAAGTGCTCGGAAGGGTAAAGTGTAGTGACAATCGTTCGGTAAGATCTCTAATTAGGCTAGAATAGCGAAGGCTCCGTAACAAGCTAGTATAAAAGAAGCCGATTAAGAAGCTAACAGTAAGGCGTAAAGTGGAAAAATTCAGGATCGCGCTGCAAAACCGATATTCAGCTCTAAACGAGGAACCTGAGTTCATGACATAGCAAAGCGGCGACAACCTTACAGGCATTATCACGGAGTGTGCAGTCGGATTCGGGGACACGATGGCTATAGAAGATACTGGTAAACGTCCCGAGGAGACGAGAGATCTAATTAGGAACCGGCAAACCATCACAATCTCCAACTCAGCTCACAGAGTAGAGCTAGCAGATCGTTCGAAGTTAATCAAAAAGGATAACACTTCTGACATATGTAAGTATAAAACAGAGAGTATCGAATATTCTTTAAAAACAGAGGTATCCTGAAAACAGTGAATAGGCGTCTAGGCACGCAGAAAAATTAGATGTATGCACCTAAAAATAAGGAAGGCAATGTCATCTCAAACAGGGATATAATACCCCTAGTAGCCGATGAGCTCTATGGAAACCACTTCATTAGCCCGGACATTAAGAATAATGCCGAACGACAAAGTAGGTCAGAGGAGATAGACTTCCGCAACTACAGAAGTAAGACAGGCTTTGAAAGAAATGAAAAGGGGCAAAGTACCTGGATAACAGCAGGCCTTTTGAAGGATGGCAGGGAATTCAGAAGAAATGTGCGTGGGCAGGGCATATAATGGAAGGCCCATTAACCGTATGTCATTTAGGGTAACAGAGTAGATCCCATGAGTACGCAAGCGTGGCTTGTCGCGGCAGAAAGTTATATGTGCAGATGAGATCAAGACGTTTAGGTTACAGTTAGCATAGGTCCGAAATATTTCAGATATGGGAGAGGCCTTAGCCCTTTAGTGGGCGTAGTTAGGATGTTGATGATGATGAATATAATGATGATGACCATGAAATTTATCATGAGGATTATGCACAGTGTTGGCTGCGCAGTAACCGCTTATAGCTCCTAGATATCTATGGAAAAGACATAACAGAGCACAAAATGACGCAAATGGTGCACAGCGACAACAAAGAAATGTAGTAGTGGTCACGCGCCGGAAAGCTCTCTTGATATTATCGACACAAAAACGAAGCTCCAACTCATGCGTAAGAGTTGTAGGTCAAGAAGCTGTACGCAACCGATATGACCATCAGGAGGGTTTTCATTATAGCAGCAAATTTCCGTCTTCTTGGCGACGCAGGTTCCCTTACTTCATCATGGTTGCTATAACTATGATCTTCGGTCATTGTTTTTGCAAAAGGTAATAACAAGACATTATCGTGAGAGGGCGTACCCGCGGACCTGTTTTCTCGTTCCGAGCTAGTGTTGCCACGATTACTGCAAATGCTCGAGTCTTTCTCGTTCGAAGCAAAAGTGTTGCTTCGGTTACGGTGAACGATTGAGCCCTTTTTCTTGCCAACCTTGGCTAATCTCCCCTAAGTGGGAGCGCTAGGCTTCCTAACCGTGCCCTGCGAATGCGGGGTGGTGACCGCAAGGCCGGAACACCGTAGCGCTCAGCGGTCCGCGTTATTTGGCCAATCTCCCTGCGTAGGTGTGCTTGGTTTTACAAACGTGGGGTGGGGACACTGGGCGGTCACCGCAAGCCAGGCACACTAGAGGGCTCGACAGTTTCTTGTTTTTTTATTTGCCAGGCGGCGCCGAAGAGAACGGGCTTTTAAAGCAAAGCAGTCTAGGTCTACCAGCCAATGGTCCTTTCGTTGCGTGCGGGACCAGAAGCTCCCAACAGGGCGGAGGCGGTGGAGGCAAAGGGGACCGGGGGTTCCGAGGGCTTCACTCACGGAGCGCACTGTAGATGGCGCGGTGTTCCCCGGCGTACCCAGCGTTCCCCGCGCGGCGGAGCCTGCTCAGACCGGCGGGCGCGATCGCGGAACACATTCCCTCGTTTTTGTCGCCTCCTTCAGCAGCGGTTGTTTCGGGCCTTTGTTGCAGCAGATTCGCTTTTATTCAAAGCTTCCTTCGCCCGGCTGGATTAACTTGTTCGACAGCAGGTCCAGGGTAACCCATACCCGATGTAATGAAGTCGTCGTCGGCAAAGATACGTTATCGATTGCTTTGCAGGGCGGGAAAACAAAATGTAGAAACCACATACAGACATTTCACCGCTATAGAAGGCTACGTGTTGCGAACAGGTTGACACGAAATGGACTCCGTTTTTTAAATTGATGAATACCGATTTGGTTGTATTTTAAGGGGTATTACAAGAGGCAAAAGGAGCAAGTGGTCCTGGAAAATAGGGAATATAAAAGTTCCCCCAGCTTTCTCGCAAATCTCAAACCTACTAAACTGACTACTTTAAACCGATACAAATAGGACCCACGAAGGTCACATGTCGAATTGTTTCGGCGTCCGCGCATTTGTCGCGTGGTGGTGTAGCCCCAAGATAGCACGTCAGGACGTCTAGGTTCATCTTTCTCCCACTTCGAAAGACGCTCTTTCTCGTTTTCTGTCCCTTCCGGCTGACCACCTGGCTACAGCGGCGGCATCGTCCGCCCCTCGAGCCCGGCCGTGACCGACATTGCTGCTGTGTTTGGGACGCCGCCCCCTGCGAATTCCAGGTAACGGCTGACAGAATCTCTGCTTTCGCTCTTTGTAGAGCCACGTGTTTGAATTTAAGTGACGTCCCATGGGCAATCGTTGTGAGTGTCGTTTAAAGCGTTGCTTTCCATCCACCTTGATAGCGTGTATTGGAGCAAATATGTTTTGCTGTTTTTAGCTGCGGGCACTCAAAATGATGATGATGATGGTTGGGGTTTTATGACGCAAGGCCGACTAAGAGCAAAGAGCGCCAGAGGAAAGTTTATTTATTGAAGTGTAGTGGTTACAAAAAAAAAAATTCAACCGAACATAGTAAAATCAGTTACAGATAATGGTGATGGCTGGTTTATAGGGCCATATTTGATTATGCGTGATAGGAAATGAGGTTTAAAAACTTAACGTCTGACAAATACTCAAACACACATTTAACAGAAACAATGGCTTCGTCACCTAGAAACTGCGATGGATGTAGTGGGATATGTTGTCTGTAGAGTTCTCTGAAGTTTGTGTCGTGTTGTGTGAAGTGCCTTGCATGTGAGTAGTATGTGCACTACGGATAGGCCTCTCCGCACCTGCTGCACTGTGGTTTAGAAGATCCCGTCAGCAGATACGAGTGCGTTGCATGGGTGTGCCCTATCCGTAATCTGGCGAAGACGACTTCAGAGTATCTATTGCGTGTGTCGGTGGTGTATGGTCCCAATTCAGGTTTTATTACGTGCAACTTGTTGTCTGTTTGTTCACTCCAGTGTGTTTGCCATGTTTTGCGAAGTTGTCTGATGTGTGGTTCAGTCGGTGTAGGGTACTGTGGTTATGTCTACTGTATTCGAGGTTATGCAGCAGCAGCCATTCGGTCCGCTGCTTCGTTCTCGGCAATACCACAGTGGCCAGGGACCCAGCAAAGAACCAGTTCAAATTTGCGTACATACACAGACATAATACCCTTGACAATCAGATTGACAACGTGGTTTTTCGAAGGCACTGTTGACGACAGTGCCCGCACAACACTGAGGGAATCTGTATAGATAATGGATTGTGGGATGTGATTTTGAAGTATATGATTGACAACAAGAAGTACCCTGTAAGCCTCTGCCGTAAAGATACTAGTATGACTATTCAGAGTTCGAGTGACACTAAGGCCGGGCCCATGCGCTGCGCAGGACACAGAGGTGGCAGATCTAGAAGCGTCCGTATAAAATTCAGAGCACTCATACTTCTACTGCAAATACAAGAAATGCTGCAGAATTGCACATGTGGGAGCTCGCTTTTTATCTAGATGTGTAAAAGATGTGTCGTATGATACAGGGCGGAGATGCCATGGTGCTATAAAATCCGTTAGAGAACTTTGGATTGTATCTAAAAAGGATACAGCAAGCTCTGACGCCTCCTCTCTAACTCTGTAAGAGAAGGGCGCAGAGATCGATGGTCGAGTTAAAAGGAGTTCAGTCAAGGACGTATCATGAAAAAATGATTTAAAAGGATGGTGAGGCATGGATGAAATTTTAAAAGCATAAAGGAGATCTGTGTAAGCTCGCTGACGTTGTAGGTTCCATTTGTTGCACTCCACATAGAGGCTTTCGACCGGGCTAGTGCGGAAGGCGCCACAGGCCAGGCGGAGCCCGAGATGGAGCACTGGGTCCAGCATTTTGAGGGATGTTTTACTTGCTGACCCATAAACAACGCTACCATAGTCCAATAGTGAACCTATCAAGCTGGTAAAAACACGTAAGAGAAGTTGTTTGTCAGCACCAAAAGGGATGTGCGACAAAACCTTCAGGATATTCATTGTTTTTAAGCATTTATGTTTTAGTTGTTTTATGTGTGGGATGAATGTCAGCTTTTCGCTACAGATAATACCCAAGAACTTGTGTTCCTTTTTTACAGGAATAGAGACACCGTGGAGTTGAATGTCTGGATCCGGCCGGATACCACGCCTCTTGGAAAACAAAATACAAGTGCACCTCCCGGGATTAAATTTAAAACCATTGCCATCTGCCAAGCCAGCTAGCTTGTTAACACCGAGCTGGACCTGGCGCTCACAGACAGACAAGTTACAGGATTTAAAGGAGAGTTGAATGTCGTCTACATAGACTGAACAGGAAATCGACGGTGGCAGCGCCTTCCTAAGGGAATTCATTTTCACACTAAAAAGGGTGCAACTTAAAACTACACCTTGTGGCACTCCATTTTCCTGCACATGAACACTAGAGAGTGCAGTTCCAACTCGCACACGAAAGGTTCTTTGAGACAAGTAGCTGGCAAGTGTGTTTATCATGTTACCTGACATGCTGAAGGACTTGAGGTCGCTTAGGATGCCATACCGCCACGCGGTATCGTACGGTTTTTCAAGATCAAAGAATACTGTCATACAATATTGTTTGTGGAGGAAAGCATCCTTTATATAGGACTCGAGCGCGACGAGTTGGTCGTTCGTGGACCGCCCCGCCCTGAAGCCTGCCTGGCAGCCCTCGAGATGACCATTGTACTCAAGAAAGGACACGAGTCTCCTGTTTATCATTTTCTCGAGGAGCTTGCACAGGCAGCTTGTGAGGGCGATGGGCCGATAGCTAGCAGGAGAGGAAGGGTCCTTTCCTTCCTTCAGGAAAGCCACTACTATGGCCTCCCTCCAAAAGCGAGGAATGTGCCCCGAAAGCCATATGTTGTTGTATAGATGTAGGAGTGTATCAAGAGTGTCTGGGTGTAGGTGTTGTATCATGGTGTATGTGATTTTGTCTGCACCTGGAGCTGAAGGCTTACATGTGCTCAGAGCAACCTTCAGCTCATGAATAGAAAAAGGAGAATTGTAAGAAGTGTGCGACTTGTTGTTATCACGCAGGGACTTCTTTTCTACAGATGTTTTGTATTTCATGAAAGTGTTTGTGTATTGTGCTGAACTGGACACGTGTTCGAAGTGTTGTGCAAGTGTGTTAGCCTGGTCTTCCAGTGTGTCCCCTGTTGTACTAACCAGGGGCAGGCTGTGTGTCTGTTGTCCTTTAGTTTTCGTATTCGTGTCCAGACTTTGTGTGCGTCAGTGTATGAGTTGATGGAAGTGAGGAAGGTACGCCAACTTCCCTTTTCGCCTCACGACGCACTCGCTTCCCAAAAGCCTTTGCCCGTTTTAAAGAAATGAGGTTATCTGACGTGGGGTACCGGCGAAGGACACCCCACGCCTTGTTTTGGGCCTCTCGCGCCCGCCTGCAGTCCTCGTTCCACCAGGGCCTCCTTGGGGGGGGACCCACTGGAGGCCTGGGGAATGGACTTTTCGGTGGCGTCGAGGATGTGCACCGTGACGAGTTGGGCGGCTTCCTCCACGTGTAGGTGTTTTATGGATGAGTGGTATAGTTTAGATGTTTCTGTGAATGCACTCCAGTTTGCTTTTGATTCATTAAACCTGTTATGGGAAGATGGACTGCATGGGCCTTTACCCATGTACGTTAGGAGGGAAGTGGGGAAATGGTCACTACCATATGGGTCTGTGCCCACACCCCACTCAAGACATGGAAAGAGAACTGCGGAACCAATAGCCAAGTCAAGATGCGAGTATGTATTGTGTCCTAAGTTATGGTATGTAGGCTGTTTTTTGTTGAAAAGGCATGCTCCGGAGGATGTAAGAAACTTCTCTATCAGGCGACCTCGGGCATCCGTGCGAGAAGAGCCCCAAAGAGAGTTGTGAGCATTAAGGTCGCCTGTTGGTATGTATGGTTCGGGCAGCTGGTCGACCAGCGCCTCGAAATCAGAGCTCAAAAGTGCATGATCAGGAGGAATGTAGATGGAGCATACCGTTATCAACCTATTAAATAATATTGTTCGAATTGCTACAGCCTCAAGGACAGTGTTCAGAGTGACAGGTTGGCAGGCTAAGGATTTCCGGACAATTATGGCCACACCGCCAGAAGAGTGTGTGCAGCCATCCCTGTCCTTCTGAAGACCATGTAACTATTTAAGAAATTTGTGTGCTTGGAATTCAAATGTGTTTCCTGAACACACATTACACTTGGCTGATTAGCATGCAGTATTTCGTATACATCTTCAAGAGTTTTAAGAAGGCCTCTACAGTTCCATTGAGTTATGTTTTCTCTTCCCATTATTTAGTGTGAGAGAGAGAGAGAGTGCTCTTTATTAGATGAAAGCAGAGAGGTTTGCCGGCATGTTCCCGCCTGCATGCTACTCTGCGGGGATGGGGAGAAGGGAGTAAAGGCCCTAAAAGAAGTAGGGCAGAAGAAAGATGGGAAAAGAAGAGATTAAAAGAAAAGTGAACACGAAGCTTTGCGTGGTGACTTAAAAGTCCACACGATCTGACACGTAAAGTTCTAAATTGTCTCTGCGAGGCCGATTCCGCGTAAATAGTCAAATAAAGCAACCAACACTTTTCTCTGGGACGATGGAGAGGGCCAGGGTCCAAGGAGACCTTTCAAAGATATAGATGCGTTGTTGAGGCACTCAATCTTTTCTGCGAGGTGAGTTCTTTCTTGGATGTATGCCGGACACTCTAGAAGGACGTGCTCTACTGTTTCTGGCAATCCACAATTATCGCAATATGGGTTTGCAGCTTAGACCGAGGCGATGGCGGTAAGAGTTCGTGAGCGCTGCGTTGAGACGCAACCGGTGGTAAAGGGTTTCAAGCGTACGTGGAATCCGCTCTGGTAGCCTCATTCTGAATCCAGGGTCTATATGGTGCAAGAAAGGGTGCCGAGTTTCAGGACAAGACCAGAGGCGGTTTCGCTCCGCTAAGGCAAGCTCCTTCGCTAGCGCTGCGGCCTCGTGTTTTGTGAAAAAAATCTTTCTTACATTTCGCAGCTGTAGGCCTCTGCGAGCTGTCTCATCCGCTTTCTCGTTGCCGAGAATGCCGCAATGTGCAGGAATCCATTGTAGGGTCACTCGGTGACCGGCGACGTAGGCGAGATGGTGCAGGTACGTGACGTCACGGGATACATGCTCGTGAAGCTGAAGCAGCTGGCACGCCGTAAGGTTTGCAACGCCGCCTTCGAGTCCGTGAATATAGCCCATTCGGCTGGTGGCTGCCGAAGAATGTAGCGCAGGGCTTGTTTAAGTGCATGGAGCTCGGCAGACGTGGATGAGGTTGTTCGTTCCAGGCGGTAGGACAAGACTTTGCCGGTCGACGAAATGAAGACGCCAGAAGAACTACCGTGAGGTGTAGTTGAGCGCTACTGGAGTGTGTGTGTTTGTTTATGTGTCGTCTTTCGGGGCTGTGACTCTCGCCTTTTTTGGCTTGTCGGGAGGCTTTGGCGTCGGAATGCGTTCCTTGCGCTGCGTTGCAAGCAGGAACGGCCCGACATCCATATCGTCGTCGGATGTCCGAGGGGTGCCCGACGGACCGGGC